>PVIW01006069.1:0-94024 GCA_004026585.1 Noctilio leporinus | reverse complement strand
CCAACACTTGTTGTTTGTTGATTTGTTGATGATTGCCATTCTGACAGGTGTGAGGTGGTATCTTATTGTGGTTTTAATTTGCATCTCTCTGATGACTAGTGATGTTGAGCATTCTTTCATATGCCTCTGGGCCCTTTGTATATCTTCCTCAGTGAGTTGTCTGTTCAGGTCCTTTGCCCATTTTTTAATTGGACTGTCTGTCTCCCTGGTGTTGAGTCGCATTAGTTCTTTATATATTTTGGAGATCAAACCCTTGTCTGAGGTATCATTGGCAATTATGTTTTTAAATATAGACAATTTTATTTGTTAATTATACCTCAGTAAAGCCAGGGGATGGTGAAGGAGAAAGTTTCCATATGTATCACAAGTTTACATAATGATTTATTCTTTTTCTAGTTTCAGTGAAAATGGGAATCAATTGTCTTAGGGATATTATAGTCATTTACATTTCAGAGTTATTTGAGAACACAGGAAAAATTTAAATTTCCTTCTAGTGTAAAATGTACTTGGAGAATGTAATAAACACATGGGGGGGGTGGGGTGGATTGGGGTGGGCGTGGCGGTTAAACTCGAATCCATACACCCAGGCTAGGGCAGCAGGGTTCCAACTTCCCACCAGGGCCAATCACTCTGAGGCAGAACTGACTGGAGGTGAGGAAGGGATTGTTGGGAAGCCTCAAAGATCGAAATGGAGCCAGATTCGTTATTACAGATGGTGAGATCACCTTCAGTGTCAGGGTTTCTAGAGTCTCAGTTGCACCGATGGCCTGACAGCCTTGCACCAAGACCTTGACCTGTAGAGGACATAAACCCTCTTGCTCCAGTGTGGCCTGGTCTAGCTCCTCATTCTCATGTTAAGTATGGACTTGCACCATGTGGAAACTGAATCGGTTTCCTGTCCACACTTTTGCCCACGTGTTTACAAAGAGCAGGGCAAATACAGAATAGTCAACCCGATGCCGGGAAAGGCTGACGAGAGCTGTCACTCAGGCAGACCCATCAGCAACTGTCCAATCAGAGGTGCCGCTGGGGCAGGTGGGTGGGAAAGGCCCAGCCTGGGCGTGGACTTGCCACACACTTTCAGGCCTTGTTGGGGGGCGGGGCATGGACCTCCCCGGTACCTCATGGTAGTGGCGGTTCTTTTGTAGGCTCTGCGGCGCTGTGATCTACGTGTGTAGCGGATGTTTAGGCAGGACTCAGGTAGACCTAGGAAACCTAGAAATGGTGAGTGTGCGGGCCGGGTGCGGAGACCCGGAGGAGGGGCTGGTTGGAACTAGCTGGAACCGGCTGGAACCGGCTGTGGTGGGACCGGCCTCCCCTTGGTCCAGCCTGAAGTTTGCGGACAGAAGCCGTTGGGGCTCTGCTGGAACCTCAGCCCACAGCCAGGGGCTGGGCCGGGAGCCGGGCCGGGAGGTTCCGTCCAGTGCCTGCGCGACCCTTGGGCTCCGCAGCCTCCCTGGGCGGCTTTGCGTACAAAGCCCCGCGACTCCCCGCAGAGTGGGGCGACCACGGGGCCGGTAACCCGGGGACGTCGTGACGGGGTCTTCGTGTGTGGAAGGAGCCGTAGTCTGTGGGGTCCCCAGGGGGAACCGCCTTTTCACCATTTTCTAAATGTTTGGCAAACAGGGTCGCAAATCCAGGACCTCGTTCCCCCAGATTGGCCCTTACAAAGCTGGCTAGAAAGCCTCAAGTTTCCAGTTTCCAGACCAGTTCTCGAATTCCCAAAGCCATTCCCGTCTCCGAGTTACAGCATCACTGTTAACTATTTGTCCTACGGGGTGCGTTTCAAACATTCAGTATGTGAATTGTTTATTTTATTTAGTTACGGAACAGCGGAATGCTCTTTTTAGAGATTTGTATTTGCCGGGATATTGTGTGTGAGAGGAAAGCCGATAGTAACCAGCTGGAAAACGTGTGAAATCCCGGTTCCTCTGCCCCAGGATCTTCCCCGGGCACAGACGTCCTCCGGGGGGTCCTTTGGGTGGGAGGCTCCTCTTGGGAAACTTGACTCGGTGTTCTCTCCTTGTCAGCACTACCCCTTCCCTGGGTCTGCCACCTTGAAAACATTTATTGATTTAAATTTAAGTCTCAGTTTGTAATGAGGATAAAATGCATTTTAATCAATGGAGCTTGAAAGACATATGAAAGAGGTCCAAACAAGAAAAAAGAAAATTAAAAAAAAAAAAAAATTCCAGTATTACATTCCATTTCTAGAATTTTTCTTTCACGCTTCCTGGGCATGTGTAGTAAATTTTTGAGATTTTAAGTTTGGGGTGTTTTAAAATACAATCCCAGGGCTTAGCCTTGCAGAGCAGAATTGTTCAAGGAGATTGATGAGAAAAACTTGCGCACCCTGGAAATGGGAACGCAATGCAGGGCCTTGGGTGGAGGTGGGTGCTGGTCCCCTTTCTGTGTTTGTGGGTATTTCGGCCTAGGCATTTCTGGATTTCATGTTAAGGTTTTCACTGAGTGTAATTTGTATACATTGAGAAAATCTAAAATCAGGTGTTTTTTGTCCCTTGAGAAGTGGGTTTATGACTTGGGGAAGTTCATTGGGGTCAAAGTTGAATCGACTGAGAGAGTTTCCTTACTGGCAAGAATGGGGGCCTGGGGGAGGGAGTCCTTCCATGCTTGCAGGAGAGGAGGCGGTGGGAGCTGGCACAGTTCACACCTGAGCTGCTCAGGTGTCTCCCCCTCATCCTTACCCTGGGACTGACCCCCTCCAGGGGGTTTATCTCAGCAGTGGTGTCTAGACCCTTAATGAAAATATGGTCAACTTTCTGAATGTGTTGCCTTCTGAACTGGAAGGAAGCAGACTCCTTATCTGTTTTGATTCCAGTATTATTATTTCATTTCATTGGATTCCTTTCTCCATTGAGTATTGCAGCCCTTTTATTCCAGTTTCCATTAGTACTTGGGTTTTTTTTTTTTAATTTAATTTTACTGTTGTTGTATTACATCCATCCCCTTTTTACTCCCCTCTGTCCCACCCACCCATTCCCTCACCAAGTCAATCCCACTGTTGTTCATGTCCATGGTTCTTCCATACTAGGTTCTTGGCTAAACTGCTCCCCTTCTTTGCCTCTTCCTCCCCTCCCCCCCCCCGCCCCCCTTCTCCCTGCCCATTGAAGGTCTATTCACTGTATTCATATATCTGGTTCTGTTTTGCTTGTTGTTTGTTTTGTTCATTATTGTCCTGTAAGTACTTGAGTTTTTAAAATATAATTTGATTGGGAGATACTGCATGAATGAGGCATAATTAGGTTTAATTATGGAAGAATAAGTGACAATGGGAGATGGTTGTTTTTGAGTTCTCGGGTGAGTTTTCCATCTTTTTGGTCAGTTTTGCATGTGCATGACTCTAGAGACACGATGCCTAGGCAAATGAGATTCTAGTTTAATGGATGGGAGGAAAAAAAGGGAAAAAAAGCAGTTGAATTTTTATTTTCTTTTGTTTTTATTTTTAAAGTATATTTTATTGATTATGCTATTACAGTTGTCCCGATTTTCCCCCCTTTGCCCCCCATCATTCGGTACCCCTCTTCTGTCCAGCAATTCCCCTGCCACTTTAGTTCATGTCTAAGGATCATGCAGATAAGTTCTTTGGCTTCCCCATTTCCTATATCATTCTTAACATCACTCTATCTATTTTGAACCCACCAGTTATGCTTGTTGATCATTTCCCTCTTGTCCCCTTTCTCCTTTCCAGCTAATAACTCTCTTAATGATCTCCATATTTATGATTCTGCTCCTGTTTCGGTTGTTTGCTTAATAGGGTTATTTGTTTGTTTAGAGTCAGTTGTTGATAGTTTTGAATTTGTTGCCTTTTTTTTTTTTTTTAAGATTTTATTTCATTATTTCTAGAAAGAGGGGAAGGGAGAGAGGCAGAGAGGGAGAGAGACATCAATGTATGGTTGTCTTTCACCTGACTCCAACCACAGATCTGACTGGAGACCTGGTTTGCAACCTTGTTATGTGCCCTGGCTGGGGAATCGAACCTGCGACCTGTGGGTTCGCAGGCTGGTGCCTTACCCACTGTGCTACCAGCCAGGGCTGAATTTGTTGCCTTTTTAATGTTCATGGTTTTGGTCTTATTCTTTTTCTTAAATAAATCCCTTTAACATTTCCTGTAATAACAGCTTGGTGATTTCCTTTAGCTTTACCTTGTCAGGGAAGCACTCTATCTGCTCTTCCATTCTAAATGATAGTTTTGCTAGATGGAGTAATCTAGGTTGTAGGTCCTTGCTTTTCATCCCTTTGAATACTTCTTGCCAGTCCCTTCTAGCTTGCAAAGTTTCTTTTGATAAATCAGCTGATTGTCTTACAGGAACTCCTTTGTAGGTAACTCTGCTTTTCTCTTGTTGCTTTTAATATTCTCTCTTTACCTTTTAAGCCTTGACATTTTACTTATGACATGTCTTGGTATGTTTCTGTTTGTGTTCAACTTGTTTGGGACTCTGTGTGCTTTCTGGACTTGTATGTCTATTTTCTTCCCCATATTAGGGACGTTTCATTTCATTATTTTTTCAAATAAGTTTTCAATTTCTTACTCTTATTCTTTTCCTTCTGGCACCCCTATAATCTGGATGTTGGCATGTTTGGAAATGTCCCAGAGGTTCCTAAGCCTATCCTCATTTTTCTTTTTTTAAGATTTTATTTATTTTTAGAGAGAGGGGAAAGGAGAGAGGCAGAGAGGGAGAGAGACATCAATGTATGATTGCCTTTCACCTGCCTCCAGCCATGGGCCTGGATGGAGACCCGGGCTGCAATGTGGTTATGTGCCCTGGCTGGGGAATCGAACCAATTGTTGGCGCCGTATCCACTATGCCACCAGCCAGGGCTATCCTCATTTTTGAATTATTTCTTCTTTTTGTTCTGGTTGAATGTTTATCTCTTCCTTATGTTCCAAACTGTTGGTTTGAATTCTGGCTTCCTTCCTTCTTGGTTGGGTTCCGGTGGATTATGCTTTATTTCACTTAGTGTAACCTTCATTTCTTCCTTTATTTTTTTTGCTGTACTCAAGGAGTTCCCTAAGCATCCTTATTGCCACTGTTTTGAACTCTACATCGATAAATTGACTATCTCTGTTTTGTTTAGTTATTTTTCTGGGGTTTTGTTCTGCTCTTTGATCTGGGCCATATTTCTTTGTCTCCTTAATTTAGCAACATACCTGTGTTTGTTTCTGTGTATTAGGTAGAGCTGCTTTTACTTCCTATAAAGTAGCCTGTGTAGAAAAGGAATCTGTAAATTGTGTGGGCTGAAGCCTTAGGTAATTGCCAAGATGGGCAACTCACTTCACTGCTTTGTGGCTATGTGGCAAGGGCTTGGAAAGTGGACAGTGCTGCCACCTGGCTTTATGGTCAATTAATAACCCTAACCCACAGCTTTATGGTCAATTAATGTTTTGACAAAGGAGGCATGAGCATACAATGAAGTAAAGATAGTCTTTTAAAAAAATTAACTTATCGTTGTTGTATTACAGTTGTTTCATAAGATAGTCTTTTCAATAAATAAATGGAAGAACTGTACTAGTACTTCCCCCCAAAATGAAACTAGCTCACTAACTTACCCCATACACCAGAATAAACTTAAAATGGATTTTAAAAAGCCCATAAATATAAATTGTGCTACCATAAAAATCTTAGAGGAAAACATAGGCAGTAAAATTTCAGATATCCCACACAGCAATATTTTTGCTGATATATCTCCTAGAGCAAGGGAAACAAAGGAATAAGTAAACAAATGGGACCACCTCAAATTAAAAGGCTTCTGCACAGCTAATGAAATGGGAACCTATTGTATGGGAGAACATTTGCCAATGATACATCAGACAAGGGTTTAACTTCCAAAGTATGTAAAGAACTGATGTGATTTAATACCAAGAAGACAAATAATACCCCCTGCCAAAAAAGAAAAAGAAAAAGAAAAAGAGGGCAAAGGACCTGAATAGTCACTTGTTCAAGGAGGACATATAGATGGTTCATAGGCATATGAAAAATGCTCAACATCACTAGGCTTTAGAGACGCAAATTAAAATCACAATGAGACACCCTGCCAAAAGTGGCTGTCATTAATCAACAAACAACAAGCGCAGGCGAGGATGTGGAGAAAAGGGACCCCTAGAGCACTGTTGATGGGAATGCAGGCTGGTGCAGCCACTTTGGAAAACAGTGTGGAGTTTCCTCAGAAAATTAAAAATGGAACTGTGTTTTGACCCAGCAATTCCACTTTTGGGAATATATCCTAAGAATTCTGAAATACCAATTCAAAAGAATATATGCACCGCTACGTTCATAGCAGTGTTATTTGTAATAGCAAAGATTTGGAAACAGCCTAAGTGCCCATCAGTAGATGAATGGATAAAAAGCTGTGGTACATTTACACAATGAAATGCTATGCAGCAGTAGAAAGAAGGAATCCTTATGTTTTACAACAGCATGGATGGAACAGGAGACTATTATGCTAATTGATATAAACCAATCAGTGAAAGATAAATACCATATGATCTCATTCATACATGGAATGTAATGAAAAAAATAAACAAATGACCAAAATAGAATCAGAGGCATAGAAACATAGAACAGACTGACAGCTGTAAGAGGGGAGGAAGGAAGTGGGGACACGGTGAGAGAGGGTGAAGGGATTAGACAAAGAACATGTAGGACCTATTGACATGGACAACAGTGTGGGATTGACTGTGGGAATGGGGGCAGGCTGCGTGGAGGGAGCCAAAGGGGGAGATATTGGGACAACTGTAATAACAAATAACATTTTAAAAACTAGAGAAAGTGAAAAAAATAAAAGCATTTATGAACAAACTTAAAAAATAAAAAAGTGATGAGGGCAGGCATTTTGTCTTGTTTCTGATGTTAGGGGGAAAGCTTTTAGCTTTTCACCATTGAGTGTGTTAGCTGTGGATTTGTCATATATGGCCTTGGCCTTTATTATATTAAAATATGTTCCATCTGGTTCCACTTTGTTGAATGTTTTTTTTTTTTTTTTTTTAATTTTAAACAGATGTTATATTTTGTCAAATGCTTTTTTGCATCTGTTGCGATGATCATGTAATTTTTATTTTTATTTTGTTATTGCGGTGTATTATGTGGATTGTTTTGGGAATACAGGACTGTTTTGCATTCCTGGAATAAATTTTACTTGATTGTGGTGTGACACTTTTAATGTATTGTTGAATTTGATGTGCTGATATTTTCTTAAGGATTTTTACATCGATGTTCTTCAGGGATGTTAGTGATTTTTTTCATAATGCCTTTGTGTGATTTGGGTGTTGGTAATGCTGGCCTTATAGAGTGAATTTAAGTGTTCTTCAATTTTTTGGAATATTTTGAGGGGTATAAGTAATAATTTTTTATGCTTTTGGTAGAAATCAGCAAACTGTTAGGTTCTGATTTTTGTTTGTTGGGGTGTCTTTCATTGCTGATTCAATTTTATTACTAGTTATTGGTTAGTTCAGATTTTTCATTTTTTCTTAATTCAGGCTTGGAATATTGAATGATTCTAGAAATTTATACATTTCATCTTGATTGTCCAGCTTGTTGGTGTAATCACTTAATGATTATTTGTATTTCTGTGATGTCAATTGTAACTTCTCTTTCATTTATGATGTTATTTATTTGGGCTTATTTTGTTGTCTTTTCTTGATGAGTCTGATAAGGGTTTATTCATTTTATCTTTTCAATGAACCTGCCTTAGTTTCATTGATAATCTCTATTTTGTATTTTCACTCTGCTCTTTATTATTTCCTTCTAACTTTGTTTATGTTTTTGTTTTTTAGTACTTTCTGGTGTAAGATTAGGTTGTATACTTGAAAACAATGTGTATCCTGTTATATTTGGATGGAATGTTTATGTAAATATCTAGTACTTCCATCTGGTTTAATGTGCCTTTTTTTTTTTGTAGAAAGATTTTATTATTTTAAAAGATTTTATTTATTATTTTCAGAGAGAAGGGCAGGGAGGGAGGAAGAAAAGGAGAGAAACATCAATGTATGGTTGCCTTTCACCTGCCTCCAGCTGAGGACCTGGCTGGAGACCTTGCCTGCAACCTGGTTATGTGCCCTGAATCGAGACAGTGACCTTTGGGTTCACAGACTGGTGCCAATCCACTGAGCCACACCAGCCAGGGCTCATGTGTCTTTTAAGGCCAGTGTTTCCTTGTTGGTTATCTGGATGATTTGTCCATTGATGTAAGTGGGTTGTTAAGTTCCCTATTACTATCAATCTCTCCCTTTATAATGACTAATTTTTCCTTGGTATACTTAGGCATTTCTGTGTTCATTGCATAAATGTGTATAACTGTTATTGTATAAAGCCCTTCTTTGGCTTTGTTAAAAATTATTTTGGGTTGCTTTGTTTGATAAAAGTATTTCTGTAACAGCTTTATTTTCTTTCCATATGCATGAAATATCTTTTTGTTCTTCTCTTCATTATTAGTTTGTGTGTGTCTTTAGATAGGAAATAATTTGTGAGCAAATATGTGTGGCTTTTGTTTTTATTATTCATTCAAGCCACTCTGTCTTTTGATTTTAGAATTTGGGCCATTTACTTTTAAAGTAAGTATTGATGGGTATTGCCATTTTATTAATTCCTTTCTAATTGTTTTTGTATTTTTCCTCTCGTGCTTTCTTCCCCATGTATATTGATGACTTTCTTTAATGTTATGTTTGTATGCCTTTCTCTTTTTGTGTCTGTGTGTGTTCCTGTTACAAGTTTTTGGTTTGTGGTTACCATGAACCTCACATATAGCAACCTACATTTATAGCAATCTGTTGTAAGTTAATAGTCATTTAAGTTCAACATATCCTAAAAACACTACATTTTTTTTACCTATTCCCCACTCCCCACATATTTTATGTTTTTGACATTATATTTTACATCTTTGTGTATGTACCTTAATTAATTTTTACCAGATACAGATGATTTTACTACTGTTGTCTTTAACCCTCATACTATCTTTATAATTAGTTGATCTTACAGTTCTACTAAATGCTTGCGTTTACCATTGAGTTTTTAAACTTTATTTTTACCTCTTTTACTTTTTGCTTATAGAGTTCCATTTAGCATTTCTTTTGGTGTTGATTTAGTGGTGATGAACTCCTTCAGTTTTTGCTTGTTTGGGAAACTGTACTTCCTTTAATCTGAATGATAACCTTGCTGGGTAGAGTATTGTTTGTTGTAGGTTTCCCTTGCTTTTATTACTTTGATTATATTGCACCCTTTCCTTCTGGCCTGCAAAGTTTTTGTGGCAAAATCAACTGATAGTCTCATGGGAGCACCCTTGTACATAACTGTTTTTCTCTTGGCTACTTTTAAGATTTTTCTTTGTCTTCATCTTTTGGCATTTTATTTATGTGTCTTATGGGTTTCTTTAAGTTCATCTTGTTTGGGACCCTCTGTGCTTTCTCACGTGGATGTCTGTTTCCTTCACCCATTAGGGAAGTTTTTGGCCATTTTTTCTTCAGATAGGTTTTCTGTCCCTCTTTCTTCAATGTGTATCTTTTGATTGTAGGTGGGTCTCATGGATACAGGATATATATGGGTCTTGTTTTCTTCCATTCAACTACCCTGTGTATTTTGGTTGGATCATTTAATCCATTTACATTTAAGGTGATTATTGATAGTTACATATTTAGTACCATTTTATTATTAGACTATTTTCCTTTTTTTTTTCTTCTTCTTAAAGCAAGCCCTTTAACATTTGTTGCAGTACTGGTTTGGTGTTAACAAATGCCTTTAGTTTTTTCTTGTCTGGGAAGCTTCTTATTTCTCCTTCGATTTTAAATGATAGCTTTGTTGGGTAAAGTAGCCTTGGTTGTAGGTCATTGCTTTTTATCACCTTGATATTTCGCATCACTCCTTTCTGTCCTGAAATGTTTCTGTTGAGAAGTCAGATGACAGTCTAATCATTACTCTGGTATAGGTAACTTCCTGCTTTTCTCTTGCGGCTTTAAGGATTCTTTCCTTAGCTTAAAGCCTTGCTGCTTTAATTATGATGTGTCTGGGAGTAGGCCTCTTTGGGTCCAACACGTTTGGCATTCTGTGAGCTTCCTGGACTTGAGTGTCTTTTTCCTTCACCAGATTAGGGAAGTTTTCAGTCATTATTTCTTCAAATAAGTCCTCAATCCTTTGCTCACTCTCTTCTGGTATTCCCCTGATCCACACATTGTTAGCTTCAATTTGTCCCAAAGGTTTCTTAAGCTTTCATAATTTTTAAAATTATTTTTTCTTTTTGCTGCTCCACTTGAATATTTTTTTCTACCTTGCCTTTCAAATCACTGATTTGATTCTCTGCTTCATGTAACCTGTTTATTTATTTCAAATATTATATTCTTTATTTCTAACAGAGCCTTTTTTATGGTTCCTATGTCTTTTTTTTCATGCTGTTGAGTATCCTTATAATCCTTACCTTAAACTCTATCTGATAAGTTGCCTCCATTTCATCTAGTTCCTCTTCTAGAGAATTCTATTGTTCTTTCATTTGGGGCCTATTTCTTTGTTTTCCCTTTTTGGCTGCCTCTTTCTGTTTGTTTCTATGTAAATGGTAGATCTGCAAGACTCTGGTGCAGACCTAAGTCAAACTCTGCCTGTCACTGGCCCTGGGCAACCTGTTTGGAGTTATCTGCATTCTAGAGAGTGTGGCTCCCTCTTCTGGGCCTGGGTGTGTACAGATGACTTCACTGTTTCTGTTTGTTGGCCTTGCTTAGTTTCTTTCTGTTTTCCTCCTTTTTCTGCCTTCTTTGGCATTAATTCAGCATTTTTCCCTCACACTTTTATTTTCTACTCTCTTAGCAATCAATTACATGTTCTTTAAAACTGTTTTGGTGCTTGCTATTGAGTTTTGAGGATATGTTTACAACTCAGTCACCTCTTCTGTTAAGTCGCACTATCCTGCTTTGCTGCAAGTGCCTCAGACCTTTCTCATACTGCTTTACTTAGTGAACTCATTTCTTAACATATGATTGTCAAATACACTGTTCGTTACGTTATTTTAAACAAAGTGTGATCTTTACATTAATTGTAATACATACAAAAGATATTTTACCTCCATTTATTTCTTTTCTAATTCACCACCTTCAACATTTATGTTCTTTCTGTTTAATTTTTGAATGTTTCATTCAAAATAGGGATTGGCCTGACAGATTTTCTTATTTGTGTCTAAGAAAGTTTTATTTTTTTATGTTTTGAAGGGTAATTTTGCTTGACACAGAATTATAGGAGAGTGGTGTTTTTCTTTTAAAACTTAAAATTTTATACTCTTTTCTTGTATGATTTCTGATAGAAACTGTTACTTCTATTTTTTTTAAAGATTGATATTTTAAAAAAGATTTTATTTTATTTATTTATTATTTTTTAGAGAGAGGGGAAGGGAGAGAGGCACAGAGGGAGAGAGACATCAATGTGTGGTTGCCTTTCACCTGCCTCCAGCTACAGACCTGGCTTGCAGCCTGGTTATGTGCCCTGGCTGGAAATCAAACCAGCGACCTTTGCGTTCACAGGCCAGTGCCTTATCCACTGTGCCACCAGCCAGGTAGCTTAATCTTTGTTTTTTTTTATAACTAATTTGCTTTCCTTTCTGGCCTCTTTCAATATATTATTATTTTTATCTTTGATTTTTGTCTACATTGAATATGAGGTAATTGGTTGTGCATTTTTGTTGTTTTTTTAGTGTGTTATTATTTTTAGGAAAATCTCACTGATTGTTAATTCACCAATTTCTTCTATTTCTTATCTGTCTTCCTTTTCTTTCCTGTGTTCCCTGATGTGGATTTAAATTTTCTGTTTAAAGATCGTATCTAGGATTCATGGATATAATGTCCTGACTTGTTTTTCTTTGCATTAGACTTTGATGGATATGTATTTTATTTTGAGTACAGGTAATGTGGAGAACATAACATTTGGGGCATATTGTAGAATATTGTGTTTATTTTCTCTTTTTCCAATATTGGGGACACCAAGTCCTGATCTAAATTATCTGATGGATTATAAAAGAGAAGTTCAAGTTTTTTTCTCTTTTTTACTGTCATGTCAAAAATAACAGCTGCTAATACTTCAATGCCTGACCAGACACTGGAAGTCTTTGACTCCTTTTTCATCATTGACTACTAACAGCTTTAAAGCTCCACCGCTCCTGTTTCCCTTTGTGCCCCATCTATGTATAGGAGGTGATGGGGAAGCCTGAGGGCTTTCCCCTTTGCAGTTGCAAGAGATTGAATCCATGCAGGCACCTGACGTTGTGTGTCAACTCTCACCTGAGCCCACCCCCTAACCTCATGAAACAGAAGTCCACGCACCTTTACTTGTTCTATTAAAACATTTTCTTCTTTCCTGAGAGGCCTGCCTTACTATCTCAAGACCTCAATTATGGTTGTAATAAACCCTTCTATACTTTGTTGATAGTGTGTTGTGTCATCAGCTGAGAGACCCCATGGTCAGGGTTGAGCTGTCATGCTCCTTGGAGCTTGGAAATGACAGAAAAGGGAAGGCTTTGTCTAGACACACAAATAATACCTTTGTGTTATAATTACCTATAGTATTCAGTACAGCAACATGCTGTACAGGTTTGTAGCTGAGGAGCAAGCCTTCATTTCCATCACATAGTCTAGGTGCTTGGCAGGCTGTATCATCTACGTTTGATCATTGCAATAGCTTTATTAACTCTGTGTTGCATGTACTCACAACTGTAAACCTGTTTTTTGCCCACCCTGGTATTTATCCCATTTATGTAGCATTTATTTCTATTCCCAACATGCTCTGAACTCTGACAGTAGAGGAAATACATAAAATATATAGTGTGGTCACAATAAGAATGGGTAAATAATTTCCATGTGTTCATGCTTGTATTAAATTTATGAGGAAGTAATTGTGGACAGAGTAAGTTTATGATGATCAAGTTTTAGGTTAAATGTTTGGAGATGAGAGAGTCATAGGTAATCTTCCCATAAATGGAGTCTACATGTCCAGTGCTGTCTCATACATTTTACTATACATATTTGTGGTATTTTAGGACTCAGTGACATTTGAGGATGTGGCTGTGAACTTCAGTCTGGAGGAGTGGGCTTTACTGGATTCTTTGCAGAAGGAACTCTATAGAGATGTGATGCAGGAAACCTTTAGGAACCTGGTCTCCATAGGTAAGGATGATAAGTTATCTTCACTTCCTCATCTGAAGAACATTTCTTACCCATCAATATTGTGCTAACATGTAATGTAGGAATAGAGGACATTGGTAAATAAACTAGGCATAATCATAGTTCATTATAGAACTAAAATCTGATTATTTTTTTTTACAATTCTTAATACTTTGGAATCATATTTCTTGTTCTGCATTTTAGGGGAAAAAGGGGAAGATCATGACATTGAAGACCAATACAAAAACCAGGGGAGAAAATGTAGGTGAGTAACACTCATAATGGAGAGCAGTGTCTTAGGTGAGAAACTTGTTATGCTATGAAATTTTAACTTTAAATTTTTGAAGATATTATTTATTTAGTTTTAGAGAAAAGGGAAGGAAGGGAAAAAGAGAGGGAGAGAAACATCAATACACCCAGTTGCCTCTCACACACCCCCAGCTGGGGGACATGGCCGGGAACCCAGGCATGTGCCCTGACTGGGAATCCAACTAGTGACCTTTAGGTTCACTGGCCAGTGCTCAATCCACTGAGCCACACCAGTCAGGGTGCTATGAAATTTGTAAAAGAACACAAACTACCTCTGTTTCAAATTAATTCTTGAATTTTTTTCACCAAATTACTTCTATACATATGACGTAGATGTCCAGTATTGCAAAATAGCTTACATGGAAACAGCATTAATGAAGCCTATATATGATGGTTGCCTACCCTGGTATTTATCTCATTTATGTAGCATTTATTTCTATTCCCAACATGCTCTGAACTCTGACAGTGGAGGAAATACATAAAATATATAGTGTGGTCACAATAAGAATGGATAAATAATTTCCATGTGTTCATGCTTGATAATGTCAAGGCTGAAGTTGTCTTCCAGAGCTTTAGGAGTATTCAGTGTCCAACAATTTGGAAAAGATAGTAAACCCGTATTTTACAGTAAATCATAAAAAGATAGGTCAAATATTCTAATATAAAATTATTAACAAAGAAGTTAATGATGTGTTCCTTTTTTTTTACAGAAGTGGAGAAAACTTCAGCCTTATTCCAAGTCTCAGTCTAAAGAAAATAGTTCTTGGAGTAAAACCGTGGGAATGCAGTGTACATGCGGAAATCTTCATGCATCGTTCATTCCATAATGGGGACATAACATGTCACATGGAACACAAGTCATCTGAGTACCAGAAATATGGAGAGAAACCATGTAAATGTAGTATGTGTGGGAAAGTTTTCACTTATACTCAGTTTTTTGAAAAACATGAACAATATCACAGTGGAGAAGAGCTGTATGAATGTGAGGAATGTGAAAAAGCCTTCATGTGGCTCAAAAGCCCTCAGAGATACAAGATCGCATATACTGCAGATGCTACTTATAAATGTAAGGTGTGTGCAAAAACCTTTAGTTCTTCAACTTCTCTTCAAACATGTGAGAGAAGCCACACTGGAGAGAAGCCCTATTTGTGTCAACTCTGTGGAAAAACCTTCCAGTATTATAAAAGTTTTCAAAGGCATGAAAGAAATCACCCTGGAGAGAAACCCTATGAATGTAAAAAATGTAGTAAAACATTCAGGTATCCAAGTCATCTTCAAATACATGAAAGAACTCACACTGAAGAGAAACCCTATGAATGTAAGGAGTGTGGAAAGGCCTTCAGATCATATAGTTCCTTACAACCCCATGAAATGACTCACACAGGAGAGAAGCCTCATGGATGTAAGCAATGTGGAAAAACATTCAGATATTACAGTTCCTTACAAATACATGAAAGGTCTCACACTGGAGAGAAACCGTATGAGTGTAAAAAATGTAGTAAAGCATTCAGTGCTCCCAGTTGTCTTCGAAAACATGAACGAATTCACAATGCAGAGAAACCCTATGAATGTAAGGACTGTGGAAAAGCCTTCAGGTTTTACAGCTCCTTACAGACACATGAAAGGACTCACACAGGAGAGAAACCCTATGAATGTAAACAATGTGGAAAAGCCTTGAGATATTACAGTTCCTTACAAATACATGAAAGGATACACACTGGAGAGAAACCCTATGAATGTAAGGAATGTGGAAATGCATTCAGATGTAACAGTTTCTTAAAAATACACAAAAAATCTCACACTGGAGAAAAACCCTATGAATGTGAAAAATGTAGTAAAGTATTCAGTACCCCTAGTAATCTTCGAATACATGAAAGAACCCACACTGCAGAGAAACCCTATAAATGTAAGGAGTGTGGAAAAGCCTTTAGATATTATCGTTCCTTACAAACCCATGAAAGGACTCACACGGGCGAGAAACCCTATGAATGTAAACATTGTGGTAAAGCTTTCATTTGTCGCACCACCATTCAAAGACACATGAAAATACATGATGGAAATACACCTTATCAGTGTAAGGAATGTGGGAAAGCATTCACTTGCCTTAGTTTGTATCAAAGACATGAAAGAACTCACACTGGAGAGAAACCCTATGAATGTAAGCAATGTGGGAAAGCCTACAGAGATTACAATTCCTTACAAAGACATGAAAGGACACATACTGGAGAAAAACCCTATGAATGTAAGGAATGTGGAAAAGCCTTCATTTGTAACAAAATTTTTCGAATACACATGATGAGAGTGCACACTACAGAAAAGCCATATAAATGTGAAGAATGTGGGAAAGACTTTAGTCATCCCTATTCCTTTCGAAGGCATGAAAGGACTCACTGGATTAAATCTCTTGAATGTAAATAGTGTGGGAAAGACTTCAGTTGGCCCACCATCTCACATGTAAAGCTCCCACTGGGAAAAAATTAAAATGGAATCATGAGAAGGATTGATGCAAGTTAACTAGTGTTTTAGAAAATGTTCTTTTTAAAAATTTTTAAAGACTTTATTATTTTTAGAGAGAGGGGAAGGGAGAGAGGCAGAGAGGGAGAGAGGCATCAATGTACTTTTTTTTTTTTTTTAAGTATCTTTTAAAAATTTATTTCAGAGAGAGAGGAGAGAGAGAAAAACATTGATTTGTTGTTCCACTTATTTATGCATTCATTGGTTGCAACCTTGGTGTATTGGGACAGTCTCTAACCAACTGAACTATTCAGGCAAGGCTGTTTTAGAAAACTTTCAAGATTAAAGAGTTGTTATTAAAATAGTAAATATATTCACCAAGTTTCTTTAAGTGCATAATGCGACATGGGATTTCTACTATTTGATCATTGAAAAACTCAGGAGTTAGAGGAAACTGTTTTCCACACAGTTGAAAATTTATGTATAACCTAAGCCAGCCTTCTGCATGAATGAAAAACAAACCAAAGATTGAAAATACAGTTGACCCTTGAATAGCCCAAGATTGAAACTCTGCAGGTCCACATTTTTTATTCTGCATCAAAGTGGACCTGTGCCACTTTTCATACTCATGTTGTTTAAGCATCAGTTACTTGTAGAAATGAATTTTGGTGAAATTATTCTGCAATATGTCTTTCAACAATTGCATAACATTAATAGGTAGTAAGTTTTTTTTTTTTTAACTATGGTTTGCTTTTTTTTTTTTTTTAAGATTTTTAATTTCATTATTTTTAGAAAGAGGGGACGGGAGAGAGGCAGAGAGGGAGAGAGACACCAATGTATGGTTGCGTTTCACCTGCGTCCAGCCACAGACCTGACTGGAGATCTGATTTGCAACCTGGTTATGTGCCCTGGCTGGGGAATCGAACCTGCGACCTTTGGGTTCGCAGGCCGGCGCCTTAACCACTGTGCTACCAGCCAGGGCCGTAGTAAGTTTTTATCATCAGTTAATATTGTCTTTTTACATTTTGAAGGCTGTTAGGTCCATGCGTGAACTTGAGTTTACTTCTAATATGCAGTTAGGGTTACTTTTTAATGGTATTTTGTTTTTCATTTTAAGGGGCCATTAAAAAATGATAGTTTGGTATTTGTTGGGATCTTCTTACTGATTCTTCTTACTGATACAGTTCCTGGGTATTTCTATTCCATTATATACATAGATTCTCACTTACTGACAAAGCTCTTTTTGAGGGGTGATAGGTATTAGAAACTTTTCCATTTTCCATTCTAATAATCACTTGAGAGAAAAATTTAAATATATCAAGTTTATGAAAGATCTTAGTTTCATGTGAACTATTTTAGTATTTCAGCCTTTGCTTGTGATTTTTCTGACTTGCATTTGGTGAATGGGTTTTTATTTAAGAGAGACCTGTAATAGGGAAAAAATAAGAGTTGAAAATATTACCTCTGTGGATAGTGTTAGAAACTTGACTTTTTAAGAACCTGTACACTTTGTGGTTCCATATTAGAAATTACCAATAGCCTCATAGTGGGGTTAGGAAGGCAGAGGGAAGAAGGCATTAGTCAGATTGTAGAGCCACCCACAGGGAGAGGTATGTAGGGAGTTTGAAGACACCATCTTCTGCCTCATTTTTTAAAAAAATTCTTTGTCATTTCAATTAAGAGTATCCTTGCAGCCACCATCAACTGATTTACCTTTTTTTTTTTTTTTTTTTTTTTTTTAAGTGTAGGTCTTCACAAATTGCACATTTAAAATCCATCACATTTTGGATTTTTCTGCAAGCACTCTTATGTCTGCTGAGGAACTCATTCAACTTTTACGCTTGGGAGTAGTCTCTTGTTTTTTTCCTCTCTGAGTTATATCAGTTTGTCAACAGTGCTAGTGAGTGTATTTTCCTGATTGCCTATGACATCTGCAATGATGCCATCAAAAAGAAAGACATGGGACATTGTGCTGCATATGCAGTGGCTGCCTTTACCTAGTCCTTCCATGTGAGAATCAGCACCTCCCTCCTGTTGGGAAGACTGTGGGTGTTTCCAGTTGCCTGTAGTTAGTTGTATGTAATCCCTCAGTATATTTTCAGTTATGTGTGACTGTATGTGACTTAAACTATGTGCATATTTTTCAAACACTTATGCAGTTGCTTAATAGATATATTTTATTGACTGTTTTTAAGATATAAAATACTAATAAATAGTTTGTTTTTTATTTCCTGAGAGGGTATATCAAGATACCTCATAATTATGAATTTTATGAATTGTCATGTACACTGTGCAATTTTTAAAATTTAATGATTATACCTTATTATTAGTCAATATCATCATGTACATGTAATTTGAGGTATTATTTTCCCTCAGGCAATTTTTATATTTTAACTGCTCATGATACGGTTTTGTCATAAAAGTGACTTGTTTTTTATTATTTAAAAATTTTTTAAAAAGATTTTATTCATTATTTTTAGAGAGACGGACAGGGAGGGAGGGAGGAAGAAAGAGAGAGAAACATCAATGTATGGTTGCCATTCACCTGCCTCCAGTTACAAACCTAGTTGGAGACCTGGTTTGCAACCTGGTTATGGGCCCTGACTGGGAATTGAATCAGCAACCTTTGGGTTCGCAGGTTGGCATCTTACCCACTGAGCCACCAGCCAGGGCTGTTTTTTATTCTTAATGCCAAGAAAGTAAATCATTGTTTTTGCAGGTTTGTTTCTTTGGGTTTTTTGTTTTTTCTGTTTTTTGCACCTGTTACCTTCAGGACAATACCTATAGTCAAAATGAGAGGTGTAATGAATTCTAATAAAAATGACCAGAAAGCATTAAGGCCTATGAGGTATAATAATAATTTCAGAGCGTTCAAAGGGACTTTTGCCGGGCTTTAGACTTGTGTTAGATGACTAATTGCTATTCAAGGGAGCCAGACCTTTTTCTGTATTGAATGCTGTAAGGTGGTAAACTTTATTCTGCCATTGGCAATCATAATCATTTTCTAGAAGGCAAAAACAATATAGTGGTGCTAAAGATAACTTGTAATAAGTTCCAGTAAGTCATATTAATAGAAAGAAGGGAATATTGGTCATTGTTATGATTTGGAAACACATCCTTTACCACCTTTAGAGATATGGATACAAAGTCCCCGTATGAATATCCTGGAGTATCATGGTCACTTCAGTGAAGCTGTGTCACATTTCTCTTTTTGGCAGCATAGGCTTGGCCTTCCAAGGAAAGCCAGGCCCACTGCCTCTGCCATAGCTTTTGCCTTTCCTAGTTAGTAAATATTGATGTATTTTCTACAGTGTATTAGACACTGCTTGCCATAAAGTATTTCAGTTAAGAAAACTTCTTGGTATACTGTATAATGTAATTAATGTCACCTTTCTGACTCAATTGAGGCCTCTAAGTTTAGATTGTGAGAGAACACAAACCTGGAAAGGGGCAAAGGAGCACTTGTAAAATTAGGGCTGTCTTGCTTACAGACTGTACTGTTTTGTTGTTGTTGTTGTTTGTTGTTTTTTTAAGAGACAAAGAGTTTCTTTGGTAACAAGTAAAAGGAATTCTTAATTCCTTTTCACTCTGGTGACTGAACTCTACAGTGAAATGAACATACAAGAATTCCCTTATAGTCCTCGATCTTGTGCCAAAATGCAAAGATGCTTGAGTTATGTAACTTGCAATGATTATTTTCTAGACACAAGAGGCAGCTGTTGTACTTTCCAGTGTGTTAGCAGCTACTACATTTCCCTTCTTGTCTTCAAGTTTCATGGCAGGAAACAGAAGTATTTCCTTGGTGTTACTGGAGTCTGAGAAACATAGTGACTGTCCATGCTTGTGTCAGAGCCAGCTGTGGGGGGCAGCCCGGAATCCAGGGCAGTGCAGAAGCCCTCATTTGTGAATGTGGCCTCATTGTCACCAGCCTTGGCTTTGACCAGTTTTTTAAAAAGCTGCCGCTACCTTTGAGGTAACTCAGCGTAGGCAGGGCATATTTCTTTCTTTGTGACAAAAGAGCTCATTGGACCCTCTTTAGAGCGGGGCCATTTTGCCAAAGGGCTCATTCTCTGCGGGTGACCACAGGTGAATGTAGCATGGATGCATGCCATTTTTCAGAAACTCCCCAAGAAGCTAATCAAGGAGCTTGGCAGTGGTTCGAGGTGGTGGGCTTTCAACAGCTTTTGCCACACAAACAACAAGAATTTTGTGAGTTTCTTAAGTTTTGAAGAGATTAGTTTCTGGCAGCTTCACCCCGCCCAGGGCTTTCCCAAGCTCTTCTACCATGCTGATTCTGCGGAAGGAGGGACTGTACTCTTTGTTTTTTTTTTTAAAGATTTTATTTCATTATTTTTAGAAAGAGAGGAAGAAGGGAGAGAGACATCAATGTATGGTTGCGTTTCACCTGCCTCCAGCTACAGACCTGACTGGAGACCTGGTTTGCAACCTGGTTATGTGCCCTGGCTGGGGAATCGAACCAGCGACCTCTGGGTTCGCAGGCCCGGCGCCTTAACCACTGTGCTACCAGCCAGGGCTTAGGGACTGTACTCTTGATGCTATTGTTAAAACACTTCTTGCTGCCATGCACTTTAGTCATTGTACCCAATGTAGCAGAAATAATCAGGGCACTGCAGGGTTTGGATGTAGGCATAAAACAAATTCTTCCAGCCCCGGTGTTTATACTTTTTTGGGAAAAGAGGACTGACAAATGGTAAAGCTTTGGTGAAATGTAGAGGAAAATAATGGGGGATAATACTGAAGCTGAGTTGTTTGTTTTATCTGCTGGGATGATAGGCACCTCCGTGAGTGATGAGGTCATTATTGGTCACTTGAATTTTCTGGCATGTAATTCATCCTAAACACTGTTTTAGGACGTGCTTGGGTGAAGGTCCTGCATTTCTGTGATTAACATAGGAAGCATTCCCCATAAATACAAACATCTAGACATTGTTAATCTTCCTTTTTGAAATTGTTAACTTATTTATAGAATAGACATTGTCATCTGGGACTTGAAACCTACTAATAATTTGGGCCGCAGATATCTGATGTCTTTTGTGTTTAACATCATTTGAGAGGATTTCACTTACCTTTAAGTTTTTAAATGTTACAGTATTTGGCATTTACATTTTGCTGCTGTACACACTGAATGACACACCTTAACCCCCATTACGTTATGGATCCCTCCATTTAGGGGAACGCTTATGTTCATCTGCATTGTTCCAGTCCACCCTAAGTTTGTGGTTTGAATAGGTGGTCTACTGCAATTCTTCATGAAAAGCTGTGGATGTTTAGAGCAATCATTCAACAAATAATTAGTGTGAGTACTAGAAAGAGGGAATTATTTTCAATAATTCAGTATAAAAGGATCTATGATACATTTCTGATATCTTTTTATCATAAGGGTGGCTGGGAGTCTTTTTACCCATCCCTAGCAGACCCTGGAGCCCATTTTGCTATTCGCAGGTTTTATTTTTGTATGTTTATTTCTAGCACATGTTGTGAAAGAGTGGGAAACAAAAGTAATCACTAAATTTTTATAAATAGCACAGGAATTTAATCATTTTCTTTCTTTTTAATTTTTTTGTATAGTGGCAACTTGTCTTGGAAGGGTTTCATTCTCAGGGGCACCAAAGGAAGTGGTCTTTTGGAATGATAAAACAGTTCCCATCTTTTGATCGTAGTATTACCATACATTTGTGAAAACTCGGAAGTACACCTAAAATAATCATATGATTATATATTTTTTCTGAGTATTATAGAAAGTTAATGGCACATTCACTTTTATATAATAGAAGAATGTTAAACTCTTCTGAACCTTAATTTCTGTATGTTCACTTCTTTCCACCACTGTGGGATCCTTGTTAAGACTGAAGGAATGGAGATGAGAAACCACCCTCTATGGTTGCACCTGACCTCATTTTAGAACTAGGATGGAAGTGGTCAAGATGTCAGAAGCTGTCTTTAGGTTTTAACCAAATGACTCAGATCTGAAACATAATTACTTGTTCTGAAACAAATTACTTCTTAAACCTAAAGGTGCATCCCCATGCCTGGGGACAGCCTTGATCATGTGGTTCTGCTTCATTTCCTACCATTGCCGCTACAGGCCATCTCCAGCTCTTTGTTCCTTCAATCAAGCACAGGCAGGCATACTTACTTGGAAACATCTTTAGAAATCCATGTATATCCAACTCTGGATAATTTCTTTGAGTCAACACTGGGGCCTGTGTGCTGAGCAGGTGACACAGCATGTGTAAAACCTATGTGAGAGCCCGTTCTCCAAGGTCACAATAATCCCAGATAGTATACTTACCAGATCTGCTTGCTTACTTGTTGACATAACAATAATCAACTGACTTTGAATGAAGAAACAAATGATTCAAGAATTAAGATAATACATAGCAGCATTATCCCTGCTCCACACCTATTTACCCACTTTATCATTCTTCTTTTATGCATTGAAAAGTCTTTAAGTCACCCATGATGGACATAAATTGCTTATGGCATTCCTGTGCCAAAACTATTGTCCTCAGCTTGTCCTGCTCACAGAGCATCCACTGCTGGAACTGACAAGAGTCCTTTTTAAATAGAGGTTCTCCCATTTAAATGGTGACCCTCCACAGCCAGCTTCCGGTTTGGTCTTGGGTCATGAATGCAGATTGCCTCAGGCTTTCCAACCTGAGGCTCCTCATTGAACAGATATTTTGTTACTTATAGAATGGAGATAAAAGTTTCTCTGGCATCTCTCATCTACAGAAGAAAATATAGTCCCCTTTTATTGACAGTCCTTCCATGAAAAGGTCATCTTTCTAGACACATTGAGAGTCACTTGGGAGCACACTCAGGTTCATATATTTATAGACAGAGTGCCATGACCACATCCGATGGGGTTTACCTCAGAGATGCCACATTCTGTTCTAGATCAAACAGGTCATCCCTGGTCAAAGATTTGACCCAAGTATCAGCTAGATTAGTGAAACACTAGGCAAGCTAGCACCAAAGAATTTTTCAGATCGAGAATTGGTCATCTGGTCATTGTTACAGTTTCTTTTGCCAGAACATTGATCTAGCTGTCTCGCTCCACTGATGATAGTTTTTTATCCAAGGTCACCACATTTGGCATAAAGAACTATGGATTATCTGGACTCATGTTTCCCAAGTTCAAATCAAGCTCACTCTTCACTCTGCATCCATTAAACTTCAGTCTGCAGAGGCTCACTTTATTGCTTCGGGCAATAAATTGACTGTAATTCCTGAGACACATACCAGATACCCCAGATCAATGGTATTAACTTTGGCCCTGAGTTCACATGTAATACAAAATCATTTACAAGCTTCTAACCTGACAGTCTAGGCAAACATTCAAGGGACTTTCCTCTACTGTCCTGGCTGAGTGACTGACCAATGCACCTGATGTGAAAAAAATACCACTGATCGTATGTTTTGTTGCACACACTTTCTAGGCCAAGAAAAGGGTTCCTGTAGTTGGTGGCAAATAGGCACTATAGGATCCCTCACCCCTCTGCTGGGCATCAGACCATGGTACAAGTTACTCATTCGTTGATGTGTGCCCAGTGAGGTGGGTCTAGCCCAGTCCCTGGGAGGGATGGTAGCAGATCTACTCCCAACATAATAAAGATGAATACCACGCCCTTTTGTCATGAGGAGCAAGAAAAAGATGGGTGGTGGTCTGCTCAGTGATTTGTAAGGGTAGTCCCAGGGAGACTAAATAAAATACATTGGTACAAGTAGACAGGACTCTTTGGGACCCCACGTGGAGGCAAATCCCATGGTGGCTGAGGGAAGGAGACGAGCAGATATGGAGAACCAAGCCTGTGTGACAGACTGAGGGTGCTAGACCTCAGCGGACACCAGTGGCGTAACTGAGGAAGCCAAAATAACTTGTGATTCTCCCCATGGCTGAGCCCCGAGACCCAGGATTGTGGGGATTGTGCTTCTTGGGACTAGGGGTGGGTCACATTTATCCATGTTTTGTTGGGCAGAGAGGGAGGATTTATAAAGGGCACATTGGGGCCCCTTTCAGGTGCTACATACTAAGTTGCAAAGTGTTCCGCATTGAGCATTAAAGAGAGGGTCCTGGCAGGCTGCGGCCACGTGCGGGGTGCTTTCCTTCGGGCAACAGGGCAGGGGTAGTAGGTCAGCTCAGCGGCTCCTAACTCAGGAACAGCCTTTATTGAGCCCAGTAATGTGACCAGAAATTATGGCAGCCCCTAAGTGAGCTCTGAACTTTGCTCTTTGCATAAAAATATTAAGACTATTGGAGGGCTTGAATGGGAGAATGTGAAGCCCTCAGTGGTGAGCATGGGGAAGGTCCCCTCAAAGTGTAGGAGGTGACCCTGCCGCTGCGGGCCTGGAGTGTGCTGACAAACATGTGGTAGCAGTGGCAGCAGGTGAAGCCAGGGAGGAGTCCTCCCAACAAGTAAAATTCTCGTGCTCCCACTAGGACACATACTGCGGGCCAATCTTGGGGGTTTGAAGAAGACCAGCAACAAAGGGCTCATGAGGTTGCGAGACTCCACACTTGCCTTGGTGTTGGGTGGCGGAAAAGGGGCAGGGAGGGGCGGCCTGGCAGTCAGAACCCGCCTCCCGCTTGAGCAGTTTGGCAGCAAGTCCCGTTACACGGCGGGGTGGGGGGCAAACAGCTAACTCGGGGGAGGAACCTACATAAACAAGCATTCGGTTCAGCTACAAGTACTGGGGAGTTGCTGACCATGGCCACCACCCCGTCTTTCTTGGTGTCAGTCTCTGCTGCCGTGAAAGGTCGCAGATGAAGCAAACTGACGTCATGTGCCACAGTGACGTGCGCTCGGTCATTGTCACCTCAATCCTCCTGCAACACACCATTGGTGTTGTCATCTCTCCGATCCCCCTGTCCTCTACTGAGCAAAGACCTTGTCGTCTCCAGTGTTGTCACTGGCAGAGTAAGCCGTGGTTTCCCAAAATAGCCACCCAGGGTGAGAACTGAGAGCCTAGAGGTCAGACAGGGTTCATAGATTTGGGGTGTCCTTATGAAGGCCCCATAGGGGGTGTTCACTGGTGTCACAAATATTCAGCAAGTTGTGGGCATCCTATAGAGTACATTGCAAGTGATTGGGTGGCCGTTCTCTTTTCAGGTATAGAAACTTTCCTTCTCGACATGGTAAGCAAGGTTTAGGCTCTCTAAATAGGAAAGCACATGTGTAACCTGGTTTAAAGAAAATTATCTATGTTCTCCCCACAATTTGATGCTTGGCTCGCACTCCCAAAGATAGGTCTGAACTGCATACGCCAGTTAGGGTAGAAATTCAAGCAGTGCCATGGCCCCTGCCCAGAGGTCAGGATGTCAATGACCTTTTGGACAGGGCTGGTGGCCTTTAAGCATTTGTGCCATTGACCTCATTTAAGGCAAAGGACTTGAATCCCCTGGCTAAGTACCTACAGCTGGTGGCATTTGGGGGCAGGCGCCCCCCCCCCCCCCCACCGCCGCCGGCTGCCTGCCTTCCAGCACTCACTGTTCCCAACCCTGGGGCGCTGTCGCAGGTCAATTGTGCAGCCCCAGCGCCTCTCTGCACTGAGGAGAAGCCACAGAGGCACCGAGTGAGGCTGCAGCCTTGTGCCTCTGGTTGCAGTTCCTTTCAAGTGGGGTAGGGCCATGCTGCCATCTTCTAATCTTGCTGGTCAACCAGCCAGGGTGCCTGCGCATGTTTCAGAGATCTACACCAGCCCCTCCGCAGTCCAGGGCCATTGTCTCCACTCCCAGCTCCGCTGAGGAGCACCCTGTTCCCTGGGGTGGCAGCTTTACAGGCGCCCAAGGTGCAGCTCCCACTGGAAAGCCAGGAATTGGGGTTGTTCCGCTTGGCATGGTGGCAGGTCAAGGTATCCGGACCTCTAACAGGAAAGGGTGGGACCAAAGGAGCCATCACTATGAAATTTTTTAATATCGATTGTTCCAATAGTGATAGCCAATGGCAGTTGAATGCTACTGTCCTACCTGTTAGGCCTTGTAATTGACAGGGTGCCCCTCTGTTTACGTTGAGAGGGGCCCTGAGAAACACTGTAATTTGGGCACCAGTGGCAATGACAGGCATCAAATGCCTTTTATGTGTGTCTGAATGAATAGAGAAGCATACAAGCAATTTTCCCTGGAGGAGACACAAGCCTTGGGACACTGTTGTGTCCCTAGGGCAGATATCTTGGCAGCTGCTACTCTCTGAGGTCAGGGTGCAGGCGCCCACATTCTGCTGCCGGGGATGGGTGTTCCCAGAGGGGATGGCATCGGTTCTCAGGGTGGGATCAGCAGTCCCTGGAAGAGCCCACAGCTCCTGAGCAAAAGCTCCAAACTTATATCCCCAGATTAAGTCGTTAGGGACCCTGATCTCTGGAGCTACTAACACAGAGAAGCCTGTTGGTCAGCTCAAGGAGAGAACACTAGTTCAAGGGGCTATTTTCTGCAGGGACCCAAAAGGGGTTCTCTAGAACCAGCCCCCAACCTCATATCCTCTCCTCTGATGTGTTCCTGGCTGAGGGGGCAGTGGGGCCTGTTCATCTTTGTTGGCAAACAGGATTTGGGCTTCAGGAAAATTCTGTTTTCCATGTCTAGCTACAACACTGATGCGGTCTAATGCCTGTTTTATCTGACATTTCTATGAATCGTCGTAGTGGGGCCTTAAGTTGGAGTCTGTTAGGAAGAGCTCCTTGGATTCTGGTTCCCAGAGCGCCTCCTGGTGGCTGGAAATATTTGAGGAGTCTGTGGGAGCATGATGCTGAGCAGAATGATATACCCATTGAACCATCCATCCTGTCTTTATGTAAGTGGAGGCTTGCCTCCTCTAGGGCTGCCTGCTGTCAATGAGCCTTCACTGTAAGAACTATGATGGATGGGTGGGCCTGGTGCCAAGCCAGAAAAACCCAAGTTCAAAGAGGCAGAACTTTTTTTAGTGTCCCTGTGGGCTCTGCAGGCTGGGAGAGGGGGCTGGGGACGCGGTCTCTTTCTATTTTGCCTTCATTTTCTACCCTGGTGGCTCCAACACCCTTGTTGCATGACAAGTCCTAGGGCTTCTCTGAGACTTGCCAATACAAAGGCTCTTGATACCTTGGAGGTTTTGTAATTATGAATTTTGAGATCTTTGGCCAATCTACCCAGTTGGTGCATCTTAGCCACTATGACTGGCAGCCAAGAGCCAGTTCCAAAGACCCATAAGATACAATCAGAGCCCTCCTCCCACTTTGGACAAAATGTTCTAGAAAACTTTGTTTTTCTCTGATATAATTATGTGTGCCCATTTCTCATTTTTGCTAGTCATTGTTGGATGTTTGGGGACAATGGCTGGTAACAAGAAACTCCTGGGACAGATTGTCTCTCTCATGACTTACATGCTGCCACCTCCCAGGCTAGGGTGTCTCACTCAGCCTCCAAGGGGTCGGGGTCCACTCCCACCAGTGCAACATTAGCCAGTGTTTGGGGAAAGTCCCAAGTCCTGACAAGGAAGTGCCAGCAATTCGGCATGTTGGTATGTCACCACTCAGTAAGCCTAAACCAGTTGATTAGCGGTCTTATAGAGCCTCTAGCTTGTGTAGGTTTCCAACCTGCTCTGGGAACTTAGGAGGAGCAGAAACCGTGTGCTGTGGGGAGCGGTGCTTTTATGGAGACTCATTATGCCGCACCACACCAGGCATGGGACCCCTGACAACCTACGGGATTGGGGGATGATTTGTGACAGTGGCAAGAAATGCAGCAACAGAGGAGGTGCTTGCTTTGGCATCATTTGCCCATCCTGGGTGACACAGTGTCGCTGGTAGAGTTTCCTGTGTCACAGGTTAGGGCTGGCTCTCTAGGCTCAATACCCTGGTCTCTGCCATGGACATGACATGGTGTATCCCACAACTGTCCTCCCCTTCCTCACTCTTTAGCAGAGCCTTCATTGGTTCCTGGCCCTTTTGGTTAGCTCACCTTGGCTTACTGCAGAGACCTGGCCTATAGTTATGGCCTGTCACCTCCAGACTCAACCCCCAGTGGGGTCTCATTTAGAGACTAACAGCAAACCCACCCACCTCAGATTGGGGCCTATAGGGCAGTGTCTGAAGGGGAGTCCGGTGTTTGACAGCAGCCACAGTTTAGGGTGGGAATGTGCAGCAATGCTTGCAGCCACAGTACAGAGCAACCTCAGAGGCCAGAAGCAGCGTTCCTTCCAGAGGGACAGAGCTGTTAGGGAAAGGAACTGAGTGAGCCAGTGGTGGCTCCACTGCATGCTGTGGGGGCACAAACTATACCCAGAAGCCCATTCTTGTTGCCAATTGTGTTGGGGGCCCATAGCTGGTGTTTGAAATAAAGATGTAGATTATGACCAGCTGAATGCCCGCAATGGGGGCATCAGGTTGCTCCCTCACCAGCTCAGCTCCAACTTTGAGGAGGTAAAAAGTCTGGGGTCAACACTGGCTGGTGGCTCAGTGGATAAGGCGCCAACCTGCAAACCCAAAGGTTGCTGGTTTGATCCCCAGCCAGGGCATATAACCAGGTTGCAAGCCAGATCTCCAGTCAGGTCCATAGCTGGAGGCAGGTGAAAGGCAACCATACATTGATGCCTCTCTCCCTCTCCGCCCCTCTCCCTTCCCCTCTCTTTAAAAATAAATAAAGTATTACACACACACACACACACACACACACACACACACACACACATCATACTTGCGTATGAGCTGTATTCTTCACAGTAACATCAGTTAAATGCAACTACTAGTGGGTTACTATAAGGTGTTTAACATAAACTTCCTTTCAGTCATTTTTTTCTCCTAATAAAAGTGCCTGTTATACTATAACTTTTACTTTTGTAAAATTGTTGGTTTAAAAAAAAAAGAAGGAAAAAAGAAACGTCCCTGGAGGGGATGATCCCGCCCACCAGCGGAAGCTGGTTCTGCTTATCCATCTGAGCCGTTTCCTCTGTTGTCACTCAGGAATAAGGGAGGCTGGCCCTCGCGAACTGTCCAATCAGGGGAGGAGCAGGGCAGGTGGCCCCCGCACTGCAAACCTGTGGAAGTTCCTGGCCTTCTTGAATCGAGTCTCACCTGCGCTGAGGGTGTGTTGTCAGTGTCGCAGGGACTTGCACTCCGCCTCAGGAGAGGGAGGAACCTTGCAGGGGGGACCCCAGAAGTTGGGAAATGGTGAGTGTGAGTGGCTGGGGTCTTAGGATGGGGAAGAAGGGCCGGCCCCGTGAAACTGTCCCAGGCAAGACCGGGCTTCCCCGTGGTCAAGTGTGGGGTCTGCGGACGTTTGACTGCCCCGGACGCAGCTCAGACTAGGTTTCCGGGATTCTTGAGCGAGAGGCGCTGTGGTCCTCTTTTCACTTCTGGGATAACAGTTTTTCCCCCACCTGAGTTTTCGAATGGTTTGGAAAGCATTTCTCAAATCCAAGATCCTATTCCCCCAAGTTGGCTCTTCCTAGGAGTGGCAATAAACCTCCAAATTTCTAAATCCTTCTTCAAATTCCCAATGCCAAATGTAGGTCATGGATTTAGTTTGACTTTTCAAAAAATGGTAAACACTTCAAAAATACTCATTTTTGAACTGTTTATATTCGTTGTGGGTATTTGACAAGACAGGGAAGCCGGCAATCACCATCGGAAGACGTGGATGAGATCTTCCTTGGTCTTTTCCCAGGACCCTACCTGGGCGCAGACAGCTCAGGGGAAGCCCTTTGGGTGGAGATTTCTCTTTGGAAACCTCCCTGGGTGTTCTCTCCTGTCAGCACTGCCCCTTCCCTGGCTTTGTCACCTGAAAACGTTTACTAACTTAAGTCTCATTTGCTTTCAATAACGGTAAAGTGTAATTAATAGAGCTTGAAAGACAGTATGAAATAGTTCTAAACATGCAGGAAAGGGGTGAACGCGGAAAAAATTAAAATATTGCCGTATTACATTCTATTTTTGTAGAATTCTTTCACTTTCTCTTACTGAATATTTGTAGTAAGTTTCTAACGTTGGTTTTATTTTTAATATATAATTCCAGGGCTTAGTTTTGCAAAGCTGAGAAAAGGCAAGGGGCCTGGAAAGTTGGGAATGGCAAGGAGGGTGGGAAAAGGGGAACAGGTCAGGGAGGGGTGAGAAAGGGAATAGTGAGGATGCCCTTTCTGAGGCTGTAGTGACATTTTTAGATTTTATATTATTCTGCATTCAGATGATAGTTTGTGCACTTGGAGAAAATCTGAAGATCAGGTGTTTTGGCTCAAGGACAAATGGTTCATGAAATTGGGGGGTCATTGGGTCCGGAACCGGAACAGTTTCCTCACTGTGAGAATGGAAGGGGGTGGGCTCCTCCATGCTTTCAGGAGGATAGGGTATGTGGGGCCCTGAGAGTTCAATCCTGGGGCTGTCCCCCTGTTCCCACCCTCCTTCCCCATGACTGACCAACTCTAGGGGTCTTGTCTCAACTGGGTTGTCTGAACCCTACATCAGGTGTTAACAAGAAAACATCCAAAGTTTTAGAAAGATAGTTTATTTGGTGGAAACACAGGATAGGCCTGGAAGCAAGATTCCCAACAGGCTGAGGAAATGCTCCTGAGAATGACAGTTTGCCGTTCTTTTAACACTTTTTGAAATTAAGGAGGGAACAGAAAAGGTTACATGAAGGTGAAAAACAGCAAGGCCAGGGTTGGATTACAGGGCACTCATCAAGATTATGTGCTCCCCTGAGGGCTGTTAAACTTTAGGGGCCTGTAAAAGACAGGACTCTCACATTTCAAAGGCATGTTAACCTTGTTGTAGAGATAGGAGGGAGGCCTGAGGCTGAATGACCCTTCATGACCCTTCATGACCCACAAAGTTAGGAATTTGTGATCTGATCACTCTGTGAGGTGACTTTCCCTCACGGACCTTTGACAGATTTATTAGGGAGCCCCTTTTCATTCACACTGGAAATAGGTGTGATTTTCTTAACATGGGTTTTTCCTCTAAACTGTACGGAAGCAGGCTGCTACATTTTGATTCCAAGATCTGGGTTCTTTTCTTGGGACTTTTTTTTTCTCTATTTAATAGTACAGCTCTTTTCTTTTAGTTTGCCTTAGCCCTTGGGCTTTTAGTATGTAGTTGGTTCTATTTAGGTAAGAGAACCAAAAGATGTGAGATGGGTGTCTCAGATGCTTTTTCCATATTTTGGTTATTATTTTTATGTGTATATCTAAAATGTTTGTTAAAAAGTCATACTAATTCTAAGGCAAATGAATTTCTATTTAAATGGGTGTGAGGAAAATCAATTTAATTTCTATATTCATTGATAGTAAGAAAACAACCTCAAAACATGGAAATCGTTTGCAGTTTTTAGTTCATTTTGGGTTAGGGATTTAATTAGAAATCCCTAATGCATTATAATGTAGTTGTTATGTAACTAGAGTGAAATATATTAGAATACATCTTGTCCTTTTTATCAGAAAGAGATTGGAAGATTTTGATGGTCTGCAGTATTGTATCCTTAAATGGTTAAAGGATTGAATTTTGGAGTGGTTTTCTTTGTTGAAAAGTTACAATTAAATTAATTTTAAAATGTAAAACTTAAATGTGGTGAATAGTGATTGGAAAATATGGTGTGGATAAATATCTTTGTTTTAAATAAATAATACATGGAAATACCTAAGCTAGGTAACTAACTTAAGAAGACTTGCTGCTTACATATCCTAATATAATCCCAGCCTTTTACTATAGCTACCCTATGAAATAACCAATTTTGATGATTTGTAGAAATTTCTGTTAGTGTTTCTTTACATAAAGATAAGCCAGTGCTCTAATGCATATATTTCTTATTTATGTTTGTTTTTGTCATGAGTACTTTAGATCCAAGTTTGATGTTTGTTTCCTGAAAACCGAAGCTTCAACCCTCACTTTTCCCCTGACACTTCTTATCTGGGCAGGTGGACGAGAAACCTTGGAGAATTAGGGGCTATGGCCCTGGCCGGTGTGGCTCAGTGGACTGAGTGCTGGCCTGCAAGCCAGAGGATTCCTGGTTCGATTCCCAGTTGGGGCACATGCCTGGGCTGCAGCCTATCTGGGAACCCACTATAGGCAGCCACATGCTGATGTTTCCCTGTCTTTCTCCCTCCCTTCCTCTCTCTTTAGAAATAAAATAAATAAAATTAAAAAAAGAAAAGGAAAGAAAATTAGGGACTATGAACTGTTGCTCGCTAGGTACTTTCTCCTGTGAGCCATGCTGCCTATGTTATATTGTTGACACTGCCAAGCCTGGGTTCTATATGCATGGTACTCTGAGTTTTAAGTTTTGATAATTTGTTGTATTTTGGGAGCATGAGTATGGAAATGGAGCCTTCCTTACAATGGTTTTGAGTCAATGTCTTGATTGGAACTTTGTTTAAAGTTATCATTGAAACTGAGTTCTTGACATGAGTTTGGGTCTTGTGTCAGGTACTAGAATAATTATACCCTGTGAGATAAGTCTATCAGATGGTCACTCCTGAAAGAACAGGAATTTTTTACTCCATTGAAGAAAACATTTTTTAAAAAGATTTTATTCATTGTTTTCAGAGAGAAGGGCAGAGAGGGAGGAAGAAAGGGAGAGAAGCATTAATGTATGGTTGCCTTTCACCTGCCTCCAGCTATGGGCCTGGCTGGAGACCTGGCTTGTAACCTGGTTATGTGCCCTGGCTGGGAATCAAACCAGCAACTTTTGGGTTCACAGGCCAGTGCCTTATCCACTGAGCCACCAGCCATGGACAAAAAAAACTTTTTAAAATTTATTTTTTATTAAAGTGTATTTGACCTACAGTATACTATTATTTTCAGGTATACAACATAATGATTAACATTTATATACCTTACATTGTGACAACCACTGTAAGTGTAGTAACTATCACCATATAATGTTGTTATGATATTTCTGACTATATTTCCTATACAGTACATTACATCCCTCTGACTTATTTATTTTATTTTATTTTTAATCTTTAAAAAATACATATTCTTTTAAAGATTTTATTTATTATTTTCAGAGAGAGGGGAAGAGAGAGAGGCAGAGAGGGAGAGAGACATCAATGTATGGTTGCCTTTCACCTGCTTTCACCTATGGGCCTGGCTTGCAACCCGGTTATGTGCCCTGGCTGGGGAATGTTGAACCAGTGACCTTCGGGTTTGCAGGCTGGTGCTTTATCCACTGTGCCACCAGCCAGGGCTATTTTTATTTATTTGAATTTCACAATTGGTATTTGCCTTTGCCTTTGGCTTATTTTGCTAAGCTTAAAGCCATCTAGGTCCTTGCATGTTTTGTAAATGGCAAGCTGTCCATTAAGTTTTTTTTTTTGGGCTGTGCAATATTTTATTATATGTAAATACCATATCTTCTTTACTCATTCATCTATCTGTGGACACCTAGGTATTTTTCCTGTCTTGGCTATTGTACATAATGCTGCAATTAACATAGGGGTGCATATGTTTTTTTGAATTAGTGTTTTTGTCTTCTTCATATAGATACGCAGAATTGGAATTTCTTGATCGTATGGTAGTTCTGTTTTTAATTTTTTGAGGAACTTCATAATGTTTTTTATAGTGGCTGTACCAGTTTTATAGTCCCACTCACAGTGTGTGAGGGCTTTCTTTTCTCTTCATCCTTGCCAATACTTGTTATTTAAAAAAATTTTTATAGTAGCTATCTGGTAGGTGTAAGGAGATTTCTCACTGTGGTTTGTTTGCATTTTTCTGATGATTATTGATGAGCATCTGTTCACATGTCTGTGGTTATCTGTATATCTTGGAGAAATGTCTATTCATACCATCTATTTCATGGGATTTAAAAAAAATTTTGAGTATGAGTTTATATTAACCCCTAATCTGATAAATCATTTTCAAATATTTTCTCACATTCAGTAGGTTGTCTTTTCACTTTGTTGATGTTTGCTTTTTTCCACAATGAGAGACTTTTTTAGTTTGACATTCTCCAATTTGATTATTTTTGCTCTTGTCCTTGTCTGAGGAGACACATCCAAAAAAAATATTGCTAAAATTGATGTCAAAGAGCTTACTGACTATGTGTCCTTCTAGGAGTTTTATGGTTTCAGGTTTTACATTTAATTCTTTAATCCACTTTGAGTTTATTTTTGTATATGGTATAAGAATGTGGTTTATCTTTATTTTTTTGCATGTGCCCATTCAGTTTCCTTAACATTATTGATCAAAGATGCTATCTTTGTCCTTTTGTATATTCCTGCCTCTTTTATTGTAGAATAATTGATCATGTAAGTTTGGGTTAATTTATGTGCTTTGTATTTTGTTCTGTTTTGTCAGTGTTTGTGCCAGTACCATACTGTTTTTAGTACTAAAACTTTGTAATATACATTAAATCATTGAGAGGTAGCTATAGCTTTGTTCTTTCTCAAGGTTTCTTTGACTATTTGTGGTATTTTGTGGTTCCATAAATTTTAGGATTATTTGTTTTATTTCTTTGAAAATGCCATTATTATTTTGATAGGGATGCACTGAAGCTTTGGGTAGTATAGGCACTTAAACATATTAATTCCTGCAATCCATGAACATCATATATTCTTATATATATGTTTGTTGTGTTCAAATTCTTTTATCATTGTGTTATAGTTTCAGATTACAAGCCTTTTGCCTCCTTGATTTAATTTATTTCTAGCTACTTGTATGCAATTGTAAATGATACTGTTTTCCTTATTTTAGCTTCTGATCATTTGTTATTAGCATATAGAAATGCCCTCAATTTCTGTATATTTTTGTATGCTGCAAACTTACTGAGTTTATTTAGTCTAATAGTTTTTTGTTAAGAGTTTTAAGATTTTTTTCTGTAAATAATATTGTATCATCTGCAAACAGGGACAGTTTCACTTCATCCTTTTCAATATTGATGCCTTTTATTTTCTTTTTCTTGTTCGATTGCCATGGCTAGGACTTCCAGTACTTTATTTATTATAGTCACGAGTGTAGGCATCCTTGTCTTATTCCTGATCTTAGGGGAAAAACTCTTAGCTTTTCACCATTGTGTATGATGGTACCTGTTGTCCTGTCATATATGGCTTTTTTTAATGTTATGTTCTTTTTGTTCCTACATTGTTGAGAATTTTTATCATAAATGATGTTATATTTTGTCAAATGATTTTCCTTTGTTATTGAAATGATCATATAATACTATACATTTTTACAATGTGCTGTATTACATTGCTTGCTTTGCAGATATTGAATTTGTATTGCTAGAATAAATCCCACTTGCTCATGGTGTATGTTCTTTTTTTGTTTTTGTTTTTTTTTTAATGTATTGTTAAATCCAGTGTGGTTTTATTGTGTTGAGGAATTTTGCATCTATGTTCCTCAGACATATATAGGTCTGTAATTTTTTTGTAATGTGTTTGGTTTTGATACTTGAGTATTGCTGTCTTTGTACAATAAATTCAGAATATTTTTATTTTCATTTTTTTTGAAATAGTTTAAGAAGTGTAGGTAGTCTTTAAAAGTGTTTGGTAGAATTCATTGAAGATTTTTTTTTTTTTTTAATACTACAGGTTCAATTTTGTTACTAGTAATCAGATTGCTTAGATTGTCATTCTGATTCTTTTTTGGAAGATTACTGTATATTTCTAAGAATTTATCCCTTTCTTTTAGGTTGTCAAGTTTGTTGGTGTATAGTTCATAGTATATACTGAGGATCCTTTGTGTTTGTGTTATGTTGGTTGTGACCTCCTCTTTCATTTTGGGTTGTATTTACTTGAGCTTAGGTTTACCAGTGGTTCTCATGACTATTCTGGTGGCAAGACCTTGGTGTAGAGAAAGGAGATTCTGTTTTTGTCTCTAACTTCTGGCATTTTCATTATGTTGTATGTTGTTATAGGTCTCTTTGGGTTTCTCTTGTTTAAAATTTTCTGTGCCTCCTGACTTAAGCATCAGTTTTCTTCACCAGTTTAGGACATTTTCAGCCAAGATTTTTTCATACAGATTCACTGTCTTTTCTCCTTCCTCCTTCTGTAACCCCTGTGATGCAAATAATAGTGTGCTTGATGTTGTTTCAAGGGTCTCTTAAACTTTTTTTTTTTTTTTTTTAAGATTTTATCTATTATTTTCAGAGAGAAGGGCAGGGAGGGAGGAAGAAAGGGAGAGACATCAATGTATGGTTGCCTTTCACCTGCCCCCAGCTGGAGACCTGGCTTGCAACCCTGTTATGTGCCCTGACTGGGGAATCGGGCCTGCGATCTTTGGGTTTGCAGGCTGATGCCAATCCATTGAGCCACACCAGTGAGATATTTTTTGTTCTTTAACATTCTTTTTATCTTTTTACTGTTTTGATTGTATGATTTCTAGTATCTTGTCTTCCAGATCACTGATTTGTTTTTTTACATCATCTCTTCTGTTGATTCCCTCAAGTGTATATGTATATGTATATATATATATGTATATATACATACATTAATTTCAGTGACTGTATTCTTCAGTTCCAGTAGTTTTTTTAATGCTTTTATCTCTTTGTGAGCATCCTCACTGAGTTCATCTGTTCTACCATGATTTTGTTGAATATTTTTATATCCATTGCTTTGAATTGTTTTCCTAGTAGATTTTTTGTTTCTGTTCCATATAGTTCATTTTATGGAGTTTTTTCCTTTCCTTCAATTTGGAAATTATTCCGTTTTCTCATTTTGCTTATCTCTGTTTCTGTGCATTGCATAGGTAAATTACGTCTGTTTTTATTTTATTTATTTATTTATTTATTTTTAAATTTTCTTTTCTTTTTTTTTTCTTTTTTATTTTTTTAAAGATTTTATTTCATTATTTTTTAGAAAGAGGGGAACGGAGAAAGGCAGAGAGGGAGAGAGGCATCAATGTATGGTTGCCATTCACCTGCCTCCAGCCACAGACCTGACTGGAGACCTGGTTTGCAACCTGGTTATGTGCCTTGGCTGGGGAATCGAACCTGCGACTTTTGGGTTCGCAGGCCGGCGCCTTAACCACTGTGCTACCAGCCAGGGCTATGTCTGTTTTTAAATGAGTGGTTTTATGTTGAAAGTGTTACATGGGCCCACTGGCACAATCCCCAGTGGTCACGAGAGCCAGGTGCTCTAAAGGTATCTCCTGGGTGTGTTCTGTGAGCCTTTCTGTCTTAGTTTGGCAGGGATTGGTGTGGGTACTACCATGGGTGGGATTTTTTTCTCATCCTGACTAATTGCTAATACTTGTCATGGTTAATGTGCACAATCTGGTATGTGGGGCTTGGCCCCATGGAGCAACAGCTGCTTTAAGGGGTTCTGGTGCTGACTGAGTCCCCCCCTCAGTTTTAGCCCAGCTCTGCTGCTACAGGTTTCAGGTCTGGGTTGCTTGTAGGGGACAATGATGAGGGCCAAGACTGGCCGTTATGTGTACCATGGTTAGAGCCACTTGAGATGAGGTACAGTGCAAGCTGATGATGACTGCCACATGTGACAAGGTTGGATCTACCTTTGGGAGTAGCATTATTAGAATGGTGTAATTTAAAAATGATCCTGGGCAGATGTCTGTGTTGGATCCTGCCTTTTCTTAGAGTGAGGCTGTGACAGAGGTCAGGTGTGTCCTGATAGTGGGGGGAGTCTTTGTGGCCAAAGAAAGATTACGAGGTGTGAATAAGGTACGCCTATCTAATGGTCTCATCTTAAAGAGAGGTTATTTCAGAGAGAGAAAGAGAAGAGACTGGGAAAAGCAGCCAATTGTTGGTGGGTTCTGTTCACTCTCCTACTACCAAAGAGTTTGCCAGGACCTTTAAATACCTCTGCTGGCTCTGTTTCTGCCACAACAAAGATCTTGGCTCTGGTTGAGACAACATTTATAGCAAGGGTGTCAAACTCGATTTCACAGGGGGCCACATCAGCCTTGTGGTTACCTTCAAAGGGCCGAATGTCTCATTTTAGTGCTGTATAAATGTAACTACTCCTTAACCATTAAGCGAGCCAGGTAGAAACAAGGTGCTGGGCTCAAGGTGCCCAGCTGGATGAAACACGGCCTTGTGTTTGCTACCTGTGACTTGTAGCCTGTCTGTGGCACTGCCTTTGGACTAAAACCCTGGGTCCTTAAGTCCTATAGCAATTGTTTTCATAGGTGAGGCCCCTAATCCTGAGGGCACTGATATGGCTCTCTGGAGGAAAAATGTAATGGATAGCAGACTAGAGAGATTGCATATTTCTCTGATGTTTTTATAGTACTTAAAACATAAAGCAAGTAAGGGCATGAGTGAAGGAATAAGAAGAAAAAAGGTATTGAAAATGGTAGAGAATTTGATTTAATTGGAAATTCAAAATATACAGAAAGGCAGCCATACATTGATATCTCTCTCCCTCTCTGCCTCTCTGGGGAAGAGAGACATTCAATGTATAGTTGCCTTTCACCTGTCTTCAGCTATGGACCTGGCTGGAGACCTGGCTTGCAACCTGGTTATGTGCCCTGGCTGGAAATCGAACTGACGACCTTTGGGTTTGCAGGCTGGCACCTTATCCACTGTGTATTTTCCTTTTTTAAAAAGGTATTCCCATGATATGTTTTCAGATGTTTTGTTTAAAGCAGGTTTACCTAGGGTTTATGGATATTGCCTTCTTATTTGTTCTGTTGTTTTTACATTACTCTTTACTAAGATTTTTTTTTTTTTCTTTGAGTACTGTTTGTGTTTAGAACAAAATATTTGGGCCATATTTCAAAATATTGTGTTCATTTTCTCTTTCCGAATTTTGGAAATACCAGGTTGCCCTGTAATCTAAGTTATTTTATAGATTAAGAATTGAAGTTAATTTCCAGTTTTTGTACTTTTGTTCTGTGATTGGGGGGAATGATTTCTTCTGAGAAACTTATATTCTGGATCTGAAACTTGAAGTCTTTGACTCCAGTCATTGGTGATTGATTGATGACAGCTTTAATACTTCGTAATTTATTTTCCCCTTATCTTCACATCTATTCGAGACAAAAGAAAGCCTTAGTGCTTCATCCTATACAGTAGCAAGAGGTTGACTACGTACTAGCTCAACCCTTGTGTATGAGTTCTCACCTTATTCTCACCTTATTTTATTGAACTTTATAAGCCCAATAAAACAGGTCAATTCATCATTTCTTGCCCTCTCAAGCTATTTCATGCCTGTTTGAGAGGCCTGCCTTACTTTCCCTGGGGACCCCAATTGTGGAAGTCTTTCATACCCTGTTGGCAATGTATGGTGTCATCATCTGAGGGATTTCTATGCCCAAAACTTGAGTTATCATGTTCCTTACTCATCAGGGAAACTTACATTTGACAGAAGGAGGGAAGCCATTGTCTAGATACACAACTACTTACCCTTGGGTTACAGTTGCCTACAGTATTCCATATAGTAACATGCTGTACAGGTTCTGTGAAACCACATAACCTGGGTGTATGGGAGGCTATGCATACTATAGAAGTTCGTGCATGTGTACTGGATGATATTCCTACAACGCCAAATTCATCTAACATATCTCAGAGAATGTCCTTGTTAAGTGGCACACAATTAACATTTTAACTCATCAAATCATACAAAAAGAAAAAGGAAAACTTAACCTGGTAAACTTTACACAAGGTAAAAGCAATGAATCTCCATAGAGTATCTTAATTCAGACAGATGCACCTGATACCTTGTAATGTCCGCAAGCACTTCAGTGAGATACGGCCCTGCTGCACCTGGTTAAACCTTGGGTTGCCAAAGACCATGTGGACTGTCATGTTCCATGATCGAAAAGCTTCTATTTCTGTACTAAATATTATTTATTGAATGCAGATTTCACATTCTGACTTAGGAGTGCTGTAAGTCACAAATAATAAGAAAGGAGCTAGGTGTTTCCAGCCATTGATATGGGCTACCACGAGCCTGATTTAGGCTTGTTCGCTGCTGGGGTTTATTGGTAACAGCTAATAAAAAGGGCGAGAAGAAACGGGCTGAGAAACCATGTGTGTTTGAGGAGGTGCAACCGGAAAGACGCCTCGCAGGCGGTAAAGGCAATTCCGGTGTTCCGACAGACCTGGTGAGCTGAGCTATCTGCCCAACCTCCGTCCAGCCCGGGGGGATTCAAAACCAGGCCCAGGCCGAAGCCCCTCCAGACCTCCAGAGCCCATTGCCTTAGGAGCAGTTAAGCCACCATAGCAAATGGTTTCCTCACTTTTGTCTTTTGTGTTTGTGTCCGGCAATTGTACCCTCACTGGACTGCACAGTTGGTGGAAGTAAAAGAAACATTCTTAAGAAAAAAAGAAAAAAGGAAGGAGCTGAATGAATTTTTACAAGGCACTGACATTAAAATATCATTTTATTTGTATAGATTTTGTCATTTCAACATGTGCTGTATCCTGCTGTTAGAGAAATAATGATGTGATGTGATCACAGTAAAAATGTTGTAAACAATTTCTATGTGTTCTTGATGGTGTTAAATTTATGAGGAAATATGTGGAAAGAAAGTTTCTTTGATCAAGTCATATAGAATAAATGTTTGGAGGTGATAGATCATATGTAACCTTCTTATGCATGGGTTATAGATGTTCAGGCTTTCAGTGGCATAAGTTTCACTCGACATGTTTATGGAGTGTTTTAGGACTCAGTCATCCTTGAGGATGTGGCTGTCATCTTCACCCTGGAGGAGTGGGCTTTATTGAATTCTTCACAGAAGAAACTCTACAGAGATGTGATGCGGGAAACCTTCAGGAACTGGATTTCTGTAGGTAAGCATGACAAGTTTCCTTCACTTGATCAGTTTGAGCAGCAGTCCCCAATCCTTTTGACACCAGGGATCAGGTTTCCCACAGACACAGGTGTGTGGGGTCAAGAGGCTGAGCTCAGGTGAGCTTCACTTGCTCAAGTGGCTCACCTGTTGTGAACCAGATGGGGGCGGGGGCAGGAGGGGACAGGTTGGGAGGGCAGGTGGTGGGGAGGGTGGAGGCAGAGCTCAGGAGAGCCTCCACCATGGCCTGTTCTGAACAGGACGCTGGACAGGTACTGGTCTGCAGCCTGGGCATTGCGGACCCCTGAATTTAGAGCTCAAGTGTTTTTTACTCTTTGATATTTTCTAAGAGGTACAATTTGGGAAAGAAGGGCATTGACAAATAGTCACGGTTCATCATAAAAGTAGAATGTACTAGTTTTTAAATAATTTCTAATATTTTGGAGTTATTTTTCTGGCTCTGCTCTTTTAGGTAAAATGTGGGAAGATCATGCCATTGAAGATTATTATAAAAATAAGAAGAGAAAGCAAAGGTGAGTCACACCCACAAAGGAAAGCAGTGTTTCAGGTGAAACACCAATTACCTTTGAAATTTTAAAAAGAAGCAACGAAAAACAACTATTGCTTTAAATGTATTATATCTTGGGAAATTTTCACCATAATGCTTTCTCCTATGTAACATAAATGATCAGTGTTGGCAAAATAGATTAGGAAACAATTTATTAAACCCTGTATATGAATACCACTATTCATAGCAAAGGTAAACTTTTCTTGCAGAGCCTTCAGTATAGTAAATTTTGAATAATTCGAGAAAAACATAAAACCTACATTTTTCAGTATAAATCATAAACACATAATTCAAATATTTTACTAATAAAAAGCATTAATTATGTGTTTCTTGTTTTTTACAGAAGTCATATATCGAAGAGAATCTGTGAAGGGGAAAAATTTAGTCAACCTCAAGAAAACATGAGCCTTATTCCAAATTTCAACCTGAAGAAGAAAACTCTTCCTGCAGGAAAACCATGTGAATACAGAATGGTTGACAAAGTCTTTATGCATCACTCATCCCATAACAGGCACATCAGATGTCACTCTGGACAAAAGTTCTCTGAGCATCAGAAATATGGAGAGAAGCCATATAAATGCAACATATGTGGGAGAGCCTTTAGTTATCTCCAGTGCTTTGAAAATCACGAAAGAACTCACAGTGGAGAGAAACCCTATAAATGTGAGGAATGTGGGAAAGCCTTCATGTGGCTCAAAATCCTTCAGAGACACATGATCGCACATACTGCAGATGCTCCTTATAAATGTAAGGTGTGTGCGAAAACCTTTACTTCTTCAATTTCTCTTCAAACATGTGAGAGAAGACATACTGGAGAGAAGCCCTATCAGTGTAAAAAATGTAGTAAAATGTTCATGCATCCCAGTCAACTTCACGTACATGAAAAAAGTCACAGTGCAGAGAAACCATATGAATGTAGGATATGTGGAAAGGCCTTCAAATACTTCAAATCCTTAGAATCACACAAATTTACTCACACAACAGAAAAGCCCTATAAATGTAAGGAATGCGGAAGAGCATTCAGACACTATAATTCCTTAGAAATACACAGAAGGTTTCACACTGGAGAGAAACCCTATGAATGTAAATATTGTAGTAAAGCCTATAGTTACCCCAGCTCCCTTACAGGACACATGAAAATGCACACTGGAAATACACCTTATCGGTGTCAGCATTGTGGGAAGGTATTCACTCTTCTTAGGTCATATCGAAATCATGAAAGGTATCACATTGCAGAGAAGATCTATCAATGTAAAAAATGTAATAAAGCATTCATGTATCCCAGTTGTCTTCAAAGACATGAAAGAACTCACAATGAGGAGCGACCATATGAATGTAGGATATGTGGAAAGGCCTTCAAATATTTCAGATCCTTAAAACCACATAAAATGACTCACACAGCAGAAAAACCCTATGAATGTAAGGAATGTGGGAAAGCATTTAGATACAACAGTTCCTTAGAAATACACAAAAAGTTTCACACTGGAAAGAAATCCTATGAATGTAAACATTGTGGTAAAGCTTATAGTTATCCCTGCTCTCTGAAAGGACACATGAAAATCCACACTGGAAATACACCTTATCAATGTCAGCAATGTAGGAAAGTATTCACTTGCCTTAGTTTGTACCAAAGACACGAAAGGACTCACACTGGAGAGAAACCCTATGAATGTAAACAATGTGGAAAAGCCTATAAAGATCATAGTAACTTACAGACACATGAAAGGAATCATACTGGAGAGAAACCCTATAAATGTAAAGAATGTAGAAAAGCCTTCACTTGCAACAAAAACCTTCAACTACATATGAGAAGACACAATGGAGACAAACCGCATAAATGTGAAGAATGTGGGAAAGCCTTTGTTGATCGTTCATCCTTACGAAGGCATAAGAGGAATCATTGAATAAAACCTAGTGACTGGAAATAGTGTGGGAAAGACTTCAGTTGTTCCCCTCCTTTACAGAGACATCTGAAGACCCACTGGATAAAATCTCATGAATGTAAAGGGTGTGGGAAAAATTTCAGCTAGCCCACATCTTTATATGTGAAAACTTACACTGAAGGAAATAAAAGTGTAAATAACCTCTGAGGCTTGATAGAAATTCAGGTATAATGTTCCAGAAAACTTTCAAGGTTAAAGAGTTGTTTTTAAAATTGTAAATAATAGTAGTTTCCCAACCACAAGGTGAAATGACAGTCCCTTTAACAAGTGTTTGAACTGCTGCTTAAAAGTTAACCTTTGCTGTTCAAATCTGTGGTGTTCAAGGGTTAACTGTAATTTTGATTTGAATAGTATACTGTGATAGTTCTGGGACATGTCTTTCAACAACATTACATATTATTAATTAGTGGTTTTTCATTATATCATGATTGAGTTTTTGAAGCCTGTTAGTGTGTGAATTCCAGTGTATTTCTAATATGGAAACAGTTTTTTAAACTGATGTTTTATGTTAAAGTGGCATTAAAAATTACAGCTTGGTGTTTTTTATTTTGCTATTGGATTTTCTTCTACTGGCCATTTAAAATTGACATTATCAGTACATTATATATGTTATACTTGTATATGAGGTCTGTCCTGAAAGTATTGGCCTTGCAAACTGTTTTAATTATGTTGACATTGGCTTGGTACTTTTGGGACAGACCTATATATCCCTTTATTACTGACAGTGCTTTTTTGGGGAGGGGGGTAATTGGTATAACGTTTTTTCCCCATGTTTCTTAGCAATAAATGGAGTAAATATCTATGTCAAGTTAATGAAATAATATATTTCCATATGAAGTCTTACTTTAATATTTATTTGTTCTTGTGCTTTTTTTAAAAAATATTTTATTTATTATTTTTAGAGAGAGGGGAAGGGAGAGAGGCAGAGAAGGAGAGAAGCATCAATGTATGGTTGCCTTTCATCTGCCTCCAGCTACGGGCCTGGCTGGAGACCTGGCTTGCAACCTGGTTATGTGCCCTGGCTGGGAATTGAACCAGTGACCTTTTGGGTTCACAGGCTGGTAATCTTGTGCTTTTTAAACTTTTTTTTTTTTTTTAAGATTTTTATTTCATTATTTCTAGAAAGAGGGGAAGGGAGAGAGGCAGAGAGGGAGAGAGACATCATGCTTTTTAAACTTTTTGACTGGCATATTAGATAATTTGATTTAAGGGAAGAGACCTGTGATACAACCAAAAATTTGGCAATATCCCCTTGTAGGTAATGTTAGGAGCTGGATTTTCTGGATTATATTTTGAGATTCTATATTAGAGTTTACCAGTAGCCTCACTTGATGAGATATGGAAGGCATATCTCAAAAACACATTAATCGGATTGTAGAGCCACCATATAAGGAGATAGAATCATACACAGGGGCTTTAACATAGAACACCATTTTCCAGGTCATTTTTTGGATTATTTGCCCTTCCAGTCAAGAGTATCTTCAAAACAACTACGATCTGTGTAATTTCCATTTTCTAAGAGGTGTAGTTTTCCAGTGTTTTCTTCACAAGATTCACATCAAAGATTCATCAGAGTGGCTTTTGCTGTAAGCTTTCTGTGTCCATGCGTAAGCTAGTTTAGCTTTTTATGCTTGGAACCATTGTTGATTCTTTCCGTCTCTAGGTTGTATCTGTGGAAGACCTACTCTTTTTAGGAAACAGCTTATGTAGGCTATTAATAGTACTAGAAGATATGTTTTGTTGCTTCATATTTACAACAGGGCAATGAAGAAAACATTTCTATACTCATTGCACAGGCAGTAGTTGGCTTGACCCGGTCTTTCAATGGGATGGTAAACACCTTCCTCCTGTCAGAATACTGGATGTGTTTTGTTATTTTCAGGTGAATGTAACTTCTCAGAATGTTTTCATTTATGTTCTATTGTGTGTAATTAAAACTATGCATTTTGCCCTGGCTAGTGTGGCTCAGTGGATTGAATGCTGGCCTGGAACCAAAGGGTCGCTGGTTCTATTCCCAGTCAGGGCACATGCTCGGGTTGCAAGCCAGGTTCCCAGTTGGGAGCATATGAGAGACAACCACACGTAGATGTTTCTGTCCCTCTCCTTCCCTACCCCTCTCTCTAAAAATGAATTTTAAAAAGCTGTGCATTTTTGATCAACAAACACTTCTGCAGTAATTTCATGTAAATATTAACTGTTTTAAGCAATAGAATGCTAAATATTCTGTTAGAGGGTGTGATTCCTGTTCAAGGAAAGAAGACCTTTTTTTATATTGAATCCTACAAAGAGGTAAACTGTATTTTGTCATTACCATGTTTTTTTCCTACAAATTAAAAACAACATAGTGGTGCTCACCTTGATATGTAAGAGGCTCCAGTCAGTGATACCAATATGAAGTGGGGAAGATTATTATTTGGAACCATCTGTTACCACTTTGAGAGTTACGTTATAAATGTCAGGTTCTTTATAAATGACAATGCTCCTTTTTGGGGTGATGGGTATAAGGTTTTTTTGAGGGGGCCAAGTCTGAGGGAAGCTTGCCCATGTCTGAGCAGAGCAGGGATCACCTTTCCTGAGTGGCCTTGGCATTGGCGAGCATGTCAGGCACAGCAGTGTGTCCCAGAAGTGGAGCTTGGGACTTGCGCTGTGTGTGAGGCTCGAGGGTCAGGGGCTAGACCAGAGGCTGAACTTGGGATCTGTCAAGATGGCTGGGTCATCAAGGAAATGCAGCTTTTGTTGGCAGAACCAGTTCCTGGCATTGAGCAGACCCAGATGACAGCAACACCGTTATTTCCATATGGGTCATTGCTGGCCCCCAGGATTCTCACTTAGAGGGAGAAACGTTTAAACTTGAACTATTCCTTCCAGAAGAATACCTGATGGCAGCATCTGAAATATGTTTCATGACCAAAATTTATCATCCTAATGTAGACAAGTTGGGAAGACTATGTTTATATAGTTTGAAAGATAAGTGGTCCCCAGCACTGTGGATTGGCACAGTTCTGCTAGTGATCCAGGCTTTGTGAAGTGTCCCCAATCCAGGTGATCCTGAGCAGTTGATGTAGGGGAGCAGGGGAGACTAATGAAACTCAAGGTGTAGAGACAGCCAGAGAGTGTGGGCTGGGCTGTATGCCATGAATAATACTTCAATCAGTCTGATCACCAAGTGTGCATCCTGTCTATTCTCCCAAGACGTCTTCCTTTTCTGTTTGCAGTTAATGGACAGTCTTAGAAACATTACAGAATAAAAGCCCAGGCACCTTCAGTCCTTTGCTGATTAAATACACATTAGCAGATCTATTTCTTGTCCTGATTCCCTGCTGTGAAGATGAGCAGAGGCTGGGACTATGACCTGGATTGTGGTGAAATGCTTAAAAGCCCTGGCCCCTCTCTACTTTTATTCATTTTCCCGTCATGGTTTAAGTGTAAAGCACCGTGAATGAAGGTAGTTGTCAAGGTTAGCTGCAGGGGTGTGGGTGTTTATTTTATTTATATTTATTTCTTTTTAGAAAGAAAGGGGGAGAGAAGGAGAGGGAGAGAACCACTAATGTGTGAGAGAAACATTGATGTGTGCCTCAACTGGGGACCAGGCCTGCAACCCAGGCATGAACCCTGACCAGGAATTGAACCAGTGACCCCTTGCTTTTGTGGAATGATGCTCAACCAACTGAGCCATGCCAGTCAGGAAACCTATTTTTTTCTTAAAGGAATTTGGTAACTTATACCTTTATAAGCCATATTAAAACATTCATATTTTTCTTCCTATCTGTTCCCTCCAGAAGTTGGAAACTCTTAAAAAGTGAGTATTATGATTTGTATGGCAATATATTTGTTTGCATAAATCCAAAAGAATCTGATCTTTTTCTAAGAAGACACAATTGGAAGCTGATCTTATTAACCAAGACTTCAATGTCATGTTTGTGAGAGACATGCCCAGACTCTGGATGTCATCAGAAAGCTTTAAAGAATTAAGATCAACTTCAGAAGCTTATAAAAGCCCCTTGGAGAATCAGCTTGGTCTTGCTTATTTACCTGATTCAAGGCAGTCTTTCTAGGTAAAAATAGAAGGTTGCTTTCCCAGGAGATGGCAAAGAAAGAAGCTTAAGACATTTTGAGGACCTCAAGAACTTGAGTTCATTCAACCTTGTAGGTATTGCAAGCAAAGGTTGGTGGCAACTATGTGGCTTGTCTTCTTCACCCTGACAGGCTAATTAAAGTTCAATCTGGAGATCTTACGAGATTCCAGCACAGCAGATTTAAGAGTATATGATCAATTACTATTCTTGTTGTGTTATGCAAATAATCAGGCCAAATTGAAACTGGACTTAATAAAGTAAATAAATTGGTCTTAATTTGACTTTTTAATAAAAATAAAGGGGATTATAGGGAGAAAATAATTTCAATAGAATTTGTAACATGCATTTGTGGATATATTAGACTCTAGCTCAGCTAATTGTATTCAAATTGTATTCAAAGTTTTATTTTTCATCTACAATCTGAGCTGGATCTTGAATTTTTTTTCCTTAAAAAAAATTTGGCTATAACCCTCTAAACTGATGTTTCATTTTTCTTCCAATTTTTCACTTGGAATTGTTGAGAACCAAAATTTTTTTCTAAGCATTGCAATTGCAAATTACAGCAAAAATTGGTTGATACAAACTTAAATAACTACAACAGTATAAGAAAATCTTAGTGACAGATGCTATATAAACCACACAGAATTTACCTAAGCACCTGATAAACATCACTAGAGATATCACTTATCAGTCAAAGCAAACAGCATCCGAAACCTCAGCCAATCAATCTGGGGCCTTTGGTATCCTTACCTGGATACTCTCTTTTATATTCATCATAATTCTTGGAGTCCAGCTTGTGCCCCAATAATATTAAAATTTATAACACAATTTGTCTCTACCAGCCTTACTGTAGTAAGACCACCCATTACAATCCTGGACACCAGCACAGACTCCTTCCATGCCCAGGCCTCATCGCCCCTCTGACAGAAAGCAGGGGTCACTTGTCTCTGAGGAAAACTTATACCCATTTTCAGCAGAAAGCAAATACAGAGGAGACCCTACACTGCTTTCCCTTAAAGAATTCAGAGCCAATACTCCTTGAAAGGGGAATGACTTAGTAGCTGTTAGCCAGACATAAGCAGAGTTGGAACAACAGGCCAGGTACAGGAAGTTACCAGGGTGGAAAGTCCTGGGTGTGTTGCAAGGGGCAAAACTAGAGAAACAAATATTTACCATGTGACCTTGTCCCCAGGGTAACCTTTTCTCCCCTAGCATATCACTGGTCATGCAGTTTAGACCCCCTGACTTTTCATATCACTGTTCATGCAGTTCAGACCCCCCCCTGGCGTGTTGGCTAGTCATGTGGTAGACCCCCTTCCAGGAGGAATAAGGGGCCCAGAAAATAGCCTCATACAACTCCCACACAAGCCCCTTGCACAACCATTCCCTTTAGCATGGAACCCTCAGGACAATGAAGTTTTGACCTGCATCAGATAATTTCAGGAACAAAGCTTCAGGTCTTTTGACCACTGAGACAGTTTTGGTTTAAACTCAAGATAACATCTGCCTCAGTTGTGTTTCAGCTTCAGGTCCAGAAAAGCTGCAAAACCAGAAGATGTGATGCGGTGGCTGCCTCAGGGCCAGCTGCAATGTCTAACGAACCCCTGCCCTGGCACCAGCCAAGCAGTAGAGACCACGGCCCTGGAAGGACACCCCTGGAAAAACTGATGAATGTTCTATTGAGATCGTCCGCTGAGACCTCTCCTAATATCCCTGCTTTTGGAAAGCAGATAAAAACTCTCAAAATGAAGGACCTGGGATTCACTCTTCATTCTCTCTCTCTCTCGCTCTCTCTCTCTCTCCCCCTCTTTCCCTCCCCCTCCTTCTTTCTAGTTTGTCCATCCTTTCCTTCTCCCTTTCCCCCAGGCACATTTTCTTTGGTTTTCTTTCTCCTAAACTCCAAACACCCTTCTTTTGCTTCTGTAGCCTGTTCCCTGAGTCTGTGAAGCTCAGCTAGCTCACTTCTTCTAAGGGTGTAACTTTCTAAATAAATTTATGCTGGTATTTGACTTCTTGGTTCCAAATTCTTTTTTAGCCAAACTCAAAGATTGAGGTCTAACTTTGCAGGTAATATCTGGTGCCATTAGCCATTAATGAGATCCTTCTCCCTCATCACTGTAAGGAATGGAAATATTAATGTTTTATTTTCAGGGTAGTATAGCCTATGGACAAAAGACTAAAAGCAGAGGGAGACATGTCTCACCCGCTGACCCAGTGATCCTGAGCCTGGTCCAATAAGGCTGCCAGGCATTCTAAATAACACAAGTGAACTGTGATAGTGTGGGATGGGGTGAGTCCTTGAAAGTCTGTGTGTATGATCTCTGCTATCTGGGGGTGTATTCATCCCAAGGCCTGGAAGGGAAGGGGGACTGCAGTGCCCAAGGAAAAGCCCCTAACGCAACTTTGGTTAACTTCCTGGCCCCTGTTATGTATACAAAATGAACAAACAGTCTAGAGCAAGATAAGGATTAGGGCTGACAGACCCCCACCGGTACCTATGTTTGGGTCTCCCTGGGAAAGCTGGCACCACCCTTACCCGCCAGTCAAAATGTAACTTCTTCACCCCTATCCCACCAACTATTTAAGTCCTTATAACAAAGTACTTGCTCTTGGCTTTTCTTTTCTCTTGGGTTCTCTCTTGGCCCTTTTGCCACATGGAGGGCCCCCAGACTCCCAGCCTCTGGTCAGGGGACCTCAGGCCACCTGGCCTCTGGCTACTCTCTCTTCTCTTGGCCCTCTGGCCACCTGGCCTCTGACCATACAGGTGCTGGTCACCTGGCCATTGGTCACCCTAACTTATGCATTCATAGATTTGGGTCCCTATTACTTGATGGGGGAATGTTCCTTCAAGAACAAAGGAAGGGGAAATAGCCAATCATCTTTAGACATGATTGGGAAGATTGTACCTCCCATAGTACTCAGGAACCAGGGCAAGGGACCTGTGCGCTAGGGAATAGAAGCACCATTGTACCTCTACTAGGTATGTGTGCCCACCAGACAGACACCTGATCTTGTGAGACCATCATTAAAGCCTCACTTTCATTGTACTTTTTGTCTTCAAGTCCATTTCTTGAGTTTTGGACAGGTAAGGATATTTCTTACAATCATCTATAAAGATTGTATTTAAAAGATTTTATTATTTTCAGAGAGAAGGGCAGGGAGGGAGGAAGAGAGGTAGAGAAACATCAATGTATGGTTGCTTTTCACCTGCCTCCAGCTGGGGACCTGGTTGGAGACCTGGCTTGCTACCTGGTTATGTGCCCTGGCTGGGAATAGAACCAGCAACCTTTGGGTTCGCAGGCCGGTGCCAATTCACTGAGCAACACCAGCCAGGGCTTATAAAGATTTTAAAGATGAATATCTCTGAGGGGGAATGAGACAGGATAGAAATAAGTCAGGGGAAAATTCTGACATGTAGAATGAGAAAGTAGGAGCCTACACCCTCTCACCAGCACCCCCACCTCTGGGCATGATCAAAGAAAATACAGTTTATGGCAGGCAAACCCTGGCAATGGTTGTAGAAGTCAACAACAACAAGGACTGGCTAGAACCAGATCATTCTAAGATGGAGGAAAAATGGACCCCAAAGCTCATTATGCCATTATAATGAAAACTGACACCACAAGTAGAAAGAGGACCAAAGGGGACAAACACTATGACACTTCTGGAACGGACCATATTAGGAACAAGGCCCCATCCCAACAAGAAGGCACAATCAAAATTTGGCACCACAAAAGCTTGGAGACAACCCCCTTGCCCTAGAAACACCTAAAATCCCAAGCACTAACCGAGTGCCAAAAACTCACTCTCGAGTTGGCCCACATCCACCTGCACGTGTACTTTTTGCTTCTTTCACAGCAGCACCTGTGCCTTGGCCTCTTTTTCACTACCTGAATAAAACTTGCTTTATTCTCACTTAAATTTGTCCTTGAAATCTTTCCTGGGTGAGTCATGGACCTAGAGGTCATGACTCTAGGCAGGTCCTGGACTGAGCCCAGGCAGGGCCAGCCCCCAGTGCAGAAACAAACCCATAATTGTGCCACATTAAAAAAAATTGTGCTATGAGAAATTATATTTTTAGAAATTAGTAAATGTGTTAATAAGTATATCACTCTAAAGAATACTAATTTCTTTTTTTTTTTAATTTTATTGTTGTTGTATTACATCCATCCCTTTTTTACTCCCCTCTGTCCCCCAGAATACTAATTTCTTACTTTTTAGTTGTAACTAGAAATTGAGGTTCCTAAGAGTTAAGATTTTGATTTAAGATGGAAATAAACAATGTTTTTAGTAACAGAAGTTATAAGATACGGCAATTCATTTTAAAAAAAAATCTAAAAGAATGAGACTTGTTCTAATATAGGGTTGGTCATAAGGGGTAAGAAAAGACAAACTAAGAGAGATTAAGACAGTTGTAGGTCTTTGAAGAACAAGCCTGAGAAGATTTTACATAAGCTGAGTAAGACTGAATTTAATTAAGTAAATGAATGTAAAAATCAAAAGTAAGCAAAAGCAGAGTTTGGTTCTTTTTCACTTCCTTAAAAGGAAGAGTTTTATAAATTTGTTGCCAAGCCTTAAAAAAGAAAAAAGAAAAAAAGCAGGGTTTTATTGCATTTATTCTACTCTAGATATTATAAGAGGTTTTCTACCTAGAGAGAAGAGATTCTATGTTTTATTTATTTTTAAATTATTAAATTATTTTAAATTTATTTTTTATTGTGTTGGCTGTTGTCATTTTTCAATTTGACAATGTAGAGGAAAAGAGGTCAATGTCCCTAACTAAATCGGGCTACCTGAAGGAACTGGATTGAAGTTGCCTGAATCAGAAAGAAGAAAAAAAAGAAAAAGACTTACCACTTCCAACTTCCACCAAACCCTGCAGACAAGAGATGGTTAAATGCTCACCACCTGGGTGGGCTGTGGTCAGATGTCTATGACCACTCAGCTGCAGTACTGCAGTGGCCCAGCCAGAATGACTGCCAAATTATGGCAGCGAAAAATAATATTAATACTTTTCCCTCCCACTTTCTGAATTCTTCTAGACTGGGCTCATGATCAGATTAACAGAGACAGATTATGAAGAGAAAAATCAAAGTTTCATACATGCACTTGAGGAATTCACGTAGACACGATAATTTCATAGACGGTGAGGCAATATTGGGTGTATACGGTAATTTTTGGACAGAGGAGAAAGGGGGGAATTTCAGAAGTGAGAATGGGCAATTTACAGGTTGTTAAGACAGAGCAGAACACAAAGAGCAGGGAAGTCCTCAGCTGGGTAACCTAGAAACAATGGGACACAAGAGGGTGCCTGGATAACAGGTCCTTGCCTACAGCCCTCTTGTTTACCACACTTAATTCAAATTGGGCAAAAGCACATTCTAAGATCTTCCTGAAGTAAGTTTCTTTGTCCGAATATGTGGGCGGAGGGAGGGAGCCAGAACTTCATTCTGAATTTTTTGTTTCTTAAGAAACAGTTTAAAATCAATATCCTAGGACAACTTCAGGATGCAGAATTTCAGTCCCTTTGTAACAGGACCCTTGGTGTGTGTGTGGGGAGGGTACTCAGTTTTCATGGGCTCAATTTGCCCATCAGAAATGACTCAATAACAGAGTTTGGTGAAAAGGAAAGGTATTTTGTTTACTTGAGGGTTATACAAATTACAGTAAATGTGCAATTGTGCTGTTAAATCCCACTCCCTTTAAAAATACCCAAAATGTACAGTCCGGCCCGATTACATTAGTTTTCAAACAGACAAGCAATAATACCATCTTTCAGAAATACAACAGTTCACAGCGTAGCATTCCAGTTATAAATTCAAAGTTCCTGGCAGGTGCTCTCCCAATTAGGGGAGTATCTGGCACACTCCCCAACTCTTATACCACAGGTAATTCCCTATGTCTGTGCAAGTAAATTTTTTTTCTTTTTAAAAAATTTTAGTTACCATTTTTAGAGAGAGGGGATGGGAAGGAGGCAGAGAGGGAGAGAGACATCAATGTGTGGTTGCCTTTCACCTGCCTCCAGCTACAGATCTGGCTGGAGACCTGGCTTGCAACCTGCTTATGTGCCCTGGCTGGGAATTGAACCAGCAACCTTTGGGTTTGCAGGCTAGCGCCTTATCCACTGTGCCACCAGCCAGAGCTGGTTCTTCTCTTTTTTAATGTAAAACCGTTCTATATATTTTGGATTCCTAATTGGGTCAAATTGTATACAGATTTTCAATACGTTTTTTCTTCTTGTCTCTTCTCCCTTGTCCTTACCTTTTTTATATTTTAGGTAAATACACAAACATTGAGACAATGTATGATCTCTTTACCTTGGTATCCATAAACTTTTTTCCCCTAAAGGGCCTCAAATCAGTGCCATCGGCATTAGAACCCTCCCCCGAAGTCACACCTGGTCATGTCTGCAGAGACCCTTCATTATAAGGCTTCAGTGACCAGCTTTCATACCTCCTGGTATTACCCATGATGGGTGATGGTTTTATGCTGTAATTCCTGCCTCCCTATTTCCTTAGTTACATTGATGAATGTTCATTTGGTCAAAGAAGCAGCTACTTTTCTATGAACTTTTTTCATTGATTTCCCGCAATTACCTTGATTACTTTTCAAATTTTTATTATCATTTTATTCTGCTTACTTGAGGTTTAACTAGACCCTCCTTTTAGTACTTTGTACATTAGGTGCAGACATTAATGATTACAGATTTTTTTTTTTTTTTTTTGCTGGTGTATTTGTTCAGTGGCATAAATTTCCCTTTGGGCATTTCCTTTGCTGCATCCCACAGCTTTGAAGTTGCAGCTTTCTAGATGCCCTATGATGTAAATTATCTTATGGCTCTAAGAATAGAAGTTCATTTTAGGTTTTTGGAATTTTTTCCTGTAATTGGTGGCATTGTATCTTATAAATTAAATTCCAATCCAGAAACTTGAAGTCTCTGACTCTAATTATTGATGTTTGCTAACAGCTTCAAAATGTAGTAACTTTATCCCCCTTTATCTGCACATCAAACCGAGGAGACCGGAAAGCCTGAGTAGTTTGTCCTTTGGGGTGAGCACTGACTACACCCAAGCTCAGCCCATTTGTTTGAACTCTCATCCTAGCCCTGCCCCAAACCTCCAAGTTTAATAAAGCAAGTGCACGCACCTTTCCTTGCTCTCTAAGCTATTTCATGCCTGCTTGAGGGGCCTGCTTTCCTTTCCCCGACCTACATCATGCAGGTGATAAACCCTTTCATACCTTTTTGGCAGTGTGTGGTGTCATTGGCTGTGGGATTTCCACGCCCATGGGTTAAGTAATCCTGTCTACTCCTTTACTTCGCAGCAGAACTTGGAAATGACAGAGGAAAGGCTAGATATACAAATACACTTACGTTGCAGTTGCCTATTCAGTATAGTAACATGCTGTACAGGTGTGCAGCCTAGGAGTAATTTGCTATATCATATATCCTTGGTGTGTGGTAGGCTGTATGATCCAAGTTTGTGTGTGCACGCTGTGTTGTGTTTCCACAATGACAAATTTGCCTAACATGTATTTCAGATTGTATCTGTCATTAAGTGGCATGATTAACATTTTAGCTCATCAGAGAAAGAGAAAGGAAGAACTAAAACTGTGGTAAATATTACTCAAGAAAAAATCAAAGCTTTTTCTTTTTTTATATAAAATATTTTATTCATTATGTTTTAGAGAGAGGGGAAGGGAGGAAGGAAGAACAGGAGAGAAAAATCAATGTATGGTTGCCTTTTACCTGCCTCCAGCTGGGGACCTGGCTGGAGACCTGGCTTGCAACCTGTGTATCTGCTCTGACTGGGAATCGAACCAGCAAAACTTGGGTTTGCAGGCCAGTGCTCAAACCACTGAGCCACACCAGCAAGGGCCCTCAAAGTTCCTTTGCAGAATACTTCATTCAGACAGATGCATCAGATACCTTGTGATGTCCCTGAGCACTTCAGTGAGATATGGCCCGCTGCACCTTGTTATACCTTGGCTTGCTCAAGACCATGTGGACTCTTATGTTTGATGATTGGGAAGCTTCTATTTTATTTCTTCATTAAATATTATTCATTGAATGCAGATTTGACCCTCAGAGAGTAATAAGGAAGAAAATGAATGAATTTTCTCACAATGTATTGATGGTATTAAAATGGTAATATTTGTTTTATTTGTATAGCATTTCTGTCATTTCCCAACATGCTCTGAACTTTACCATTAGAGAAATAAGAATGTAATGTGATCACACTAAAAATGTGTAAACAATTCTCACATGTTCATGATGGTTGTTAAATTTGTGAGGAGGAAAGTGTGTACAGAGAGCAAGTTTCTGATAGTCAAGTCATTGCATAAGTGTTTGGAGGTGATGGAACCCTATGCAACCCTCCCTTAAATGGATTATAGGTGTCATTTTAGTCTCCGTATACTTGAACTGTTTTAGGACTCATTTGTCTTTGAGGATGTGGCTATAAAGTTCACAATGGAGGAGTGGGCTTTACTAAATCCTTCACAAAAGAAACTCTACAGAGATGTGATGTGGGAAACCTTCAGAAACCTGGCTTCAATAGGTAGAATGACAAATTACCTTCAGTTCGTCATTTGGAGGACTAATGTTTCTTACCCACCAACGTATTCTAAGATGTGTAATGTGGGAAGGAATGACATTGGCAAAATGTCACAGCTCATCACAGAAGGAGAATGTACTAAATTTCTATAATTTCTAATATTTTGTAATTATATATCTGGTCTGCATTTTTTAGGTGAAAAATGGGAAGATCATAACTTTGATGATCAGTACAAAAACCAGGGGAGTCACACTCACAAGAGAAAACAGTGTTTCAGGTGAGAAATTGTTCTCTACAAAATTTTTAAAAGATGGAACCAAAACAACCCCTACTTTAAATGTATTACTTCTTAGAATACTTTTACCAAATTACATTTTTTATAGTATATGACATAGTCAGTGTTTGCAAAATAGAGCAAAAAATATCAGCATTTTTAAATCCTCTATATAAATATCACCGTTTCATTAATAGCAAGGAGGAACTTGTCTTTCAAAGCCTTCATTATATTAAATTTCAAACAATTTGGGCAAAATATAAAACCTATACTAAAAAAATTATTTATTTTTAGAGAGAGGGTAAGGGAGGGAGAAAGAGAGGGAGCATCATCAATGTGATGATTGCTTGCACTCCCCTAACTGGGGGACCTGGCCTGCAACCCAAGCATGTGCTCTGAGTGGTAATCAAATTGGCGACCTTTTGGTTTGCAGGCTGATGCTCAATCCACTGAGCCATACTAGCCAGGGCTAAAACCTTTTAAAATGAATCATAAATATGTTCAACTATTTTAATAATAAATATAAAATAACTAATATGAATTATTAATAATGTGCTTCCTGGTTTATACAGACTTCTTGGGTTAAAGAAAATCCGTGAAGGGAAAAATGTTAGTGAATGTGGGGAAAATGTCAGTCTTTTTGGGGTAAAGTCATATGAATACTGAGTATGTGGGAAAGTCTTCATGGAGCATTCATCTCATTATAAGCAAATCCAATCTCACATAGGACATAAGATCTCTGAGGATTGGAAATATGGAGAGAAACCATATAAATGTAACATATGTAGGCAAGCCTTTAATTCTCTTCAGTGCTTTGAAAAACATGAAGGAACTCACAATGAAGAGAAAATCTATAAATGTAAGAAATGTGGAAAAACTTCCTGGCACTCAAAATCCTTCAAAGACATATAATCACACATACTGAACATACTTCTTATAAATGTAAGGTGTGTGCGAAAACCTTTAGTTCTTTAACTTCTCTTCAAACGTGTGAGAGATCCCATACTGGGGAGAATCTCTATAAGTGTAAACACTGTGGGAAAGCCCTTAGAAACGATCAAAGTTTTTGAAGGCATGAAAGAAATCACACTGAAGAGAAAACCTATAAATATAAAATATGTGGGAAGGCCTTCAAATATTACACAAATGGACCCACACAGCAGAAAAACCTATAAATGTAAGGATTGTGGAAGAGCAGTCAAACAGTACAGCTCCCTAGAAACACATAAAGAGACTCACACAGGACACAAATCCTATGAATTGTGTCAAAGCCTACAGTTATCGCGGTTCCCTTCAAGTACACATGAAAATGCTCACTGTAAATACTCCCTTTCAGTGCAAAGAATGTGGGAAAGCATTCATCAAACTTAGTTGGTTTCAAAGACATGAAAGAACTCACACTTGAGGGAAACCCTATGAATGTAAACAATGGGGTAAAACCTACCAAGATCTTAGTTCCTTACAAATACACAAAAGAAAGCACACTGGAGAGAAGCCTTTTAAATGTAAAGAATGTGAAAAAGTCTTCACTTGTAACAAAACCTTTCAATTACATTTGCCAGTGCACTCTAGAGAGAAGCCATATACATGTGAAGAATCTGGGAAAGCCTTTATTGATCACTGTTCTTTAAGAAGGCATGAAAGGATTCACTGAATGAAACCTAGTGAATATCAGTAGTGTGGGAAAGGCTTCAGTTTGCCCACATCTTGACATGTGAAAACTCCCACTGAAAGAAATAAAAATGCAAATGACCTGGTAAGGCTTTATGAAAATCAATTTCTGTATAATGTTCCTGAAAACTCTTAAGGTGAAAGAGTTATTAAAATTATAAATAGCTGTTTACCAAGTTTCTTCAAGTGTGTTATTGGAATACAGATTTCTACTATAGTTGTCCCTTGAACAATTTGGGGACTAGGAGTACTGACCATCCACATAGTCAAAAACCTTTGTATAATTTAAGCTACTTCGTAGGAGTACCGACCATCCACATAGTCAAAAACCTTTGTATAATTTAAGCTACTTCGCCACATGGTTTCTCAACCACAAATGAAAACTACAGTTTACCCTTTGACAACAAGGGTTTGAACTGCCACTTATAAGTGAACCTATGCAGTTAGAACCTGTGTTGTTCAAGGGTTAACTATGAATACTTTCAGAAATGAGTATTGTAGTGATATAATTTGGGGAGTTGTCTTTCAAAAATATTACATATTAATAAGTAGTGATTTTTCATTATGTTAATAATATTGTCTATTTTTGAAGTCTACTGGAATTGAATTGTCTGAATTCAAGTATATTCCTACTATGCAATAAATTTATTTTGTATGATGTATTATTTGTTTTGTGTTAAGGGAGCTTTGAAAAATGGCACTTTGTTATTTTTGATTTTGCTGTTTGAATTTTTTACTGACTTTGTGGAATATTGTGGATATCTCTAGTGCATTATATGTGCTCTCCCTTTATTACTGACAAAGCTCCTTTTCAGGTGATGGTATGAGATTTTTCTCATTTTTTTCTTACCAATAAAAAGTTGGAGTAGATTTTTATGTATGTCAAGATTAGGAAATAATATATTTTCATATTGTTACTTTTCTATTTCACCTTGTGCTCTTGGATTTCTTTTTCTGAGAGGCATGTTGTATTTTTTGGTGTAAGGGGAGATACCTGTGATATGATAAATAATGTGGATTTGGAGTTATTTCCCTGCAAATAAGGTTAGGAACCAGATTTTCCACAATTCATTCTCTCTTTGGTTCCATATTCAACTTTACTAACAGTCTCATTTGCACAAGATTTGGAAGGCAGATACAAAGGCAGCATTAGTCACATTGTGAAGCCACCATACAGGAAGAGAGAGAAGGATGCAGGGGCTCAAGGACACCATCTTCCAGCCCATTGTTTGCATTCTTTTCCCTTCTGGTTAAAAGTATTCTCAAAGTGGCTATGATCTATTTAAAGGTATAGTTTTCCACTGGTGCTTTCAAAAGATTCACTTCTAAGATCCATCAGAGTCTGGCTTTTTCTATAACTTCTCTTGTGTCCACCAGGAGACTATCTCAGCCTTTCATGTATGAGACTATTGTCTGATTTCTTTCTCTTCAAGATTATATCCATTTAAGGCCTAATATGTATAGGAAGCAGCTTATGCTGTTGATAATGCCGGTGACTATGTGTTCTTTATACATTCACATTTGTAAATTTTAAAAAACCAAAAAAAAGGGAGTTTGTTTCTCTACTGTATTGTGCAGTCTTTGGCTTGATTTTTCTTTCTTTCTTTTTTTTTTTTTTATAGGACAGTAAGCATTTCTGTCAAGAATACTGAGTATTTTCTGTTACTTATAGCTTAATGAAATCCCTCAAAGTATTTTCACTTATGTTATGTTTGATTGTATGTGATTAAAAGGATGCATTTTTTTTGCCCTGGCTGGTGGTACAGTGGATAAGGTGCCAGCCTGCGAACCCAAAGGTTGCTGGTTCGATTCCCAACCAGGGCACACAACCAGGTTGCAAGCCAGGTCTCCAGCAGGTCCGTAGCTGGAGGCAGGTGAAAGGCAACCACACATTGATGTCTCTCCTTCCCTGCCTCTCTCCCTCACTCTCTGGAAGTAATAAAAATTAAATCTTAAAAAAAAAAACACCCTCTAATTTGGCTCAACTCAGGGTCAGGGACATTAAATGAAAGTGATTCCTGAAGCAGAACCGCTGACTAAAGTCCCAGGGAGAATCAAGAGACCCTGCCAACCAGCTCAGGCCCTGTCCCCACTCTGCTGCCTCCCAGGAGGGCCCAGCTGACTGCGGGGCAATGATAGTCACACAGGGGAATCCTGGAGCTCTGATGGAAAGTGGCCAGGACACTCATCCCCGTGTCTTCTGATGGTGAAGTGAGGGGATGTGCAGACCAGGTACCATGACATGTGAAGAGAAAGCCCTGAGGATTCAGCTGGGAGGGGAGAACTAGAGCACTGCTTCCTGTGGCTTCTGCCCCTCATTGACGACTCCTGTCCTGGATGACATGGAGAGCTCATGTGGGACCCGCTGAGTAACACTCCCAGGAAGAATTTTAGTTCAATCTCAGGAAAGAGCCAGATGGGAAGTGAGCCCCTCATCACTGAGACTGGGAGTCAAGGGGGTCAGACCCCAGGCTCCAATCCTGAGAGTTGGGTAAGTAGAGTAAATTTCCCCCTGACTCCATAGATCCCTGGGCCATCCCATGGCATACCTGTGCCACCTGGATCCCAAGTGCCACCACCCTGACCCTGTCCTGGGCCATCATTGGGTCCCAAGAAAGGTAGTAATAACACAACTGGGCATGCTGTTGAAGTGAGAGACAATGTGGCACAGACATGGGCACCAGGTGTTCATTGCCCCTGTTAATCCCCATCACTGTTGGGGCTCCACCCTCTTGAACAGATCCTGGGAAGGACAGGGAGTGAGTGTCACCAAACCCTGCAGCACCCAGCTAAGCATTCACAGTCCCCCACAGTCCCAAGTAGGCCACTTGAGCTCATGAAGCTGAGCATGCGGCCTGAGTTTTGTGGCAACTTTTGTCCTTGTCCACTGAGGGCACCCAGTAAGACACAACCCTGGCTGGAAAAGGAGAGTAGCATTTGTACCAGCCCACGTTCACTTCCCCTAATTGCCAGGTAATAGCTCCCACTTGCCTGTCCTAAGTGGCTTGCTTCTCCCTCCCATTTTGATCACCCTTCTGTTCATACTCCCCATTCAGATGCACATTCTTTCATGGCAGCTACAACCAGGGCCTTTGTTTGACTCTCATGTACACAAGTACACATCAGGTGCCCAATAAGTGCTCAGGTTGTTAATGTCTCCTGGGCTAACAGCTGACCTGAGAACCAGGCAGTACTTCAGTGAGCCGCCCTCCCTCACCAGCAGGCGGGGCCGGCCCTAAACCTAATTGATCTGCTAAGCCCCTCTGCCTGGCAGGTCCTCTGAATGTCCAAGTCTACTGTCCCTGTGTGGACACCAAAGTCTTGAGGGTTAAGAAAGTTGCCCAGGTCACAGAGTGAGAAAGTGGGGGGTCTGGGATTTGGGCAAAAATCATACAGTCCAGATCAGCAAATGGCAGGCCTGGGGAAGCTGATGACGAAGGAAAGGCCCCATCAACCGGCCAGGGAGGCTCACTGCCATCCATCAGTCAACTACTAGCGGTCAGCTGGGGATGGGCCCTGGAGGCTAGACTGGTTCTTGTGGTCACAGCCCAGGGGCCCTGAGGCTCTGGGATTGAAGCTGGCTTTGCCTTTATGGTGAAGCTGGAGATGGAATTTGCTTTGAATCCAAAGGTCCAGCTGGCTCCAGCCCAGCAACTGGCACTGGGACTGAAGCTGATGTTGGCACTTGCTCCAACTCCGCAGGGGCCAATGGAGGGGGTGCTGGCTCCAGCCTGAGTACGGGTGGTAGAATCAGAGCTGCACCATGCTGTGGCGCTGGAGCTGGTGTGTCATATGTCTGGCTTTCCCTGTGCCTTTCCGAAGTCAGGAAAGTTGCTACTGCCTCTAAGGGAACTCCAGCCCGTGACCCCACCTCAAACAGTCTTCCCATCACCATGAGCCACCAGGAGGATCAAGGTTGGGGTTCACCCAGAAATTCTCACCCACTGGGGGTTATGTGTGGAGGGACAACAGTGCCAGAGATGAAAAAGATTCTGAACTTTCAAAGTGCAATTTGAGTGTAGGGGGTGGGAAGGATTATGTAATCATTCTTTTTAAGACTTTTTTTTGGCGGGAGGGGGCGGGGGTCTGAGGAACAACAGGCCTGTCTGCAACTACAGTCTGTATGAAGAACATTGTGCTAGTGAGTCCTCAACAAACAGCCTGATTACAGAGATGAGAAAGTAGAGGATTAGGGGTGTCAAGTGGCTGCTTCAGATCCTACAGGTCAGAACTGAGAACTGTTCAGAGCGGGGCTGCACCGCATTCCCTCTGAGCTACTGAAGCCTAGCTGCCCCCCACATGGAGAGGAAGGTTCTGAGGAGCATCACCCTCTCCAGTGTGAAGACAATGTACAGGGCGGACACATTCTCTGAGAGTCCTCTTGATTTCCATAAAGACATGGATTGTTCTTCCCTTTACATTAAATTGAGTCTTGAGACCCTCACTTTGGAGACTCCAGATTTAACAAAGCGACAAATGCTTGGAGATTTCAGGAAACCAGTCCATCACAGGGCAAGGATCTAGGCAGATGACTCAGGAAGGAGGAAAGGGTAAACCGTTGACAGGTGACACAAAATGTCCCTGGGGCAATTGCCAATCAAGGACTGTGAGAGCATTGGACAACCTGACAATGGATTGGGTTCAGTTTTTAAAAGTGGTAACTTCTGAGTCAGGCTGAATGCAAGGAAGCCGCCACCATTAGTGCAGGTGGAAAGCCGGCTGCAGCTACGAATACATGAAAACACTGCATATGCATACCTCCCACCAGCAGTCTCCCAGAACCGCTCTTTTCACCAAGGATTAGCATATGTTCAGAGCGGAATTATTTCCCAAATTTACATATTGATGTCTGAAGGCCAATTGAATGTGCCTATACCAATACTTGGCCTTAAAGGAAATAGGGTTGAGTGAGTTCACCAGGGTGGGTCCTAATCCAAAAATAACTGGTGTCCTTATAAGGACACCTAGGGTCACAGAGAAGGACAGAGTAAACATGTGAACACAAAGATCAAAGATGCTCAACTATCAGACAGGGAGAAGGGCCTCAGGAAGAACCAGTTCTGTTCATACCCTGATTTGAAATTTCCAGCTTTCAGAACTGGGAGAAAATAAATGTTGTTTATACCAAGCAATGTGGAACTATGTTATGGCAGCCTGAATAAACTAATCCCACCCATCAGGACACACTTGAGAGGTTCCTGACAGAACTGCTGGCCGGGCAACTGAATTGAATCAGGTTGAGGTCCAATGGCATTGTGAGACCGCATTGCTGTAGCACACCACCTCCCTTGTGGGACATCACACGAACAAGCAGGGCCCCAGCTCCTGGCTGTGAGGAGCCCTGGTCTGTAAGAGGACAAGTTGCACAGAAACCTGCAGAATTACTGACCCACCCTCCCTTTTTGTGCACAAACCATCCTATGCAGTGTGGTGTGTGTCAGGCTTGGAGAAGGCCTGGAGGGACAGTGAGGCTGACTGGTACACAGGATACCTGGGGTTGATAGTTCAATTAAAACAGCAGCAAGATGCTTCTGGCCTAGTGTGAAGTCAAACAGCACACAGTTTTCTCTAATATTCCTGCAAACATGTGAGAACTGACGCTATTCTCCCCCTAGCTGCTGGGGTAGAGGGGTAGTGGAGGTGCAGACTCTTTTGGGAGTGGGACAGGGGGACTCTCTCTAGTGGGAAAGCCCTTGGAGGGCCCTGGGAAATTCCCAGGTCTGAGTCTGGGGTCTGGACCTCCCATGCCATGTCAAGGTCTTGGGGGTACAGAACAATCTGCACCCACTCTCACCTCAGACTAGCTCCTCCATGATCTCCTGAATGGAGTTCTGTAAAGACAGTGCCCAGTATCCAAGCCAAAGGACATGAGGAGCGGGGATGCCTGGGCATGAACACAGCGAGAAACCCCACCACAGATTCTGCTCCCACATCAGGCACCGAGGGACAGCCAGGGAGCCCAGAATTACAGGTGAACAGATGAGCTTGGTCCTTGGCACTCACCTCCTCTTGCCATCTGTGACCTGGGATTCACACTTGACAGACCAACCAAGCTTCCAACACCTAACAACCTACTGCCTAGATAGGCCCCCCTCCTCACTGCTGTTCTTACACCCTGTCACACACAAAAAGGGGCAAGAGCTTCAGAGCTGCTCATGCGGGGTCACAGTTGTGACCTGCCCTGGACTGGCCTGCCCGGAGTCACCCTGTTACCTGAGGGTTCATCCTGCTGAGTGAGCAGGGTTGTTGGCGAGGAAGCCTGAGCCACCATCTTCTGTGAGCAAAACAGCGTTCATGATCAGCTCTCCAGAATCCACGGCCTCAGAAAGTTGGGAAATAACTGGAGACCATGCTGCTCTCTCAGCTGCTTCTAGTCAAGTGAGCCAGAGAGGAGCCTTTCTCTAGAATGTGGGTGCCTGGTTCCCAGAGTTCTAACTTCTGTTTTGTTCTGTCACCAAGGATATGAGGTCACCTTCCTCAAGAGTCCACTACCTGGGCCCCTTCCTTCAATCAGACCCACTCAGAGCCCCCTCTGGGCCGGGGACTGCTCACCCTCCTTGCCCACGTCTTTCCTATAACTGCATCTGACACAGCCCTTCCCATAGCTCCCTGGGAATGGAACCCAGATTCCAGCTTGTGCATAATATTTTAAAATATTAAATCTCTTTGTTGAGTGTGAACTGTAGTTTTCTGTGGGTCAGGACAAGAACCTCATCTCCCAGACACAGCTGGAGGTCTGTTGCTGGCCAAGACCATGACCATGATCAGCACCCTGGGAATCTGCCCCCCTCCCCCAGAGTAAAGCTCCAAGTCCTCAGTCTCCAAGGGTTGCTCAAATGGGGGAGGGGTTGCAGGCCACTTCACCTTCCCCAACCAAAATTATGGGTGGCCACCCCCGCCTTGCAGTCATCTCCTGGACATCCCCTGGGGCATGGAGCTCAGGCAGCAAAGTCCTCCCTTGGTCCTCCAAGAAGTTGGGGGCTTACCTAAGGCAGGGTGGGGGTGTTGGTTGGGTGAGAATCCACCAGCCAATGGCAGCTCTGGGCATGAAGCTTCTTACAGTGTGGTGGTTCCATATCTGTGAAGAGAGTAGAGTGTGGGAGTTGAGTGCTCCTCTCTGGTAGCATTTTTCTGGGTGTTAAGGGTGTGGACAGGAGAAAGCACCAATGAATCAAATTCCACACACACATCACATTATATTTAATATAATGGTATTATTAAATTTTGAGTTAAGATGTTACTTAAGGACAAAAAATTAAAATAAAGGTCAAGAAGTCTAATTTGAGAACATAGGTATAACAGCTCTTTAATGAAATACTATGGTGGAATTTATTGGAATATTACACCTATACAAATATTATCCATTCTGAATATGTAGGTTTTACTCAGTGACTGTGAGGGCAAACACTGGATAATTCCACACCTTGGATAATTCTCTATTGGCTTCACAATACACACACAAAATGTTTGCAACCAAGAAAAGACCTCCAGCTGACACTGGGAGGTCGGGTCCTAGCCCCACAGGGAGCCCTGTGACTCACACTCAGCACCACGGCTGTGCTGTGAACGTCCTGAGCTCCTGTGAGGATCTCGGGTTCCCTGCCCACGCCAGGGTGCCCACACCACTATTTCAGCCCAGAGACCTGGGCATGCGCACGTCCCACGTGACGAAGAGGAGGTGAAAGCTCCATTATGCCTCCAACCCTCTTTGGGACCCTCTGCAAACTATATCCTGGGGATCAGCCCCTCTTCCTGTGCAACGTCTTCAACCTCTGTCCAGACCCACTGCCCCGCAGGGCTGCTCCCAGCTGCCTGAGTCCAGGCCAGAGATGCGTCCTCTGCCGGCTGAGTTCAGCCTGGGCCTCTGTGGGGCGGGTGTGGTGGTGGTGGTGGGGGTGGTGGGGTTGGTCCTGCTCTGCACTTAGATCTCTGCCTCCTTCCCTGAGTTGGCAGATCCTCCAGGAGGGTCCAGAGATCTCTCTCCTAAGGAGATTGCCCCTGAGTGCCCAGCCCACAATCAAGAATTGGCACATGCCACGGAGGAACAGGAACCCCTGCTCCTTCTAATGTATCTGGAGGGACCCTGTCTTACTCCTCGTTCTGTTATAGATGACAACTCCAACGGGAACGTTGGATTTCTTGAGTTAAATAAATTGTTATAAAAATGCACTGGCTCTCTTTGTTTTTATTTTAAAAATGTTTTTGTTTAAACATTTGAAATCCCATATGGTGCATTGCTGTTTCTATTGGACTTGGCCAAAGCATAGGATAGCTAGTGAAGCCCAATGAGAGTGGACGGTTGGGAATTCCCAGGGAAAAGGAAACTCTGCTGCCTCCCAAGAAGGTGCCGTTTACCCCGCAGCATACGCGCGTGCACACTCATGCTGTGAGGTCACACACACACACACAACTAACCTACTGTGGTCATCATTTTACAATATAAATATATATAAAATCATAATGAGGTATGCCTTAAATTTCCACAATGTTCTACGCAAATTAGATCTCAATAAATCTGGGGTGAAGGAAGAATTTATTTGGAGTTTCACAGAAGCCATATTTATAATCATCTTGGCATATTGCTAGTACTGGGTGTAGGTGGTATCTGGGTGTAGCATATATGTGTGTAGAGAGAGTGTGTGTAGTACATACTATTCCACTTTTGTTGAAGATCAAAATAGGTACTGCATTAGCAGTCATTTGTTTCCCTTAAGAAAGCAGATGTTTGAGCATATTTAAGCGCTGATGAGTAGAGAGGAAGATATCCATTATCCCCAGCCCCGGGAATATTATAGGTGCTTAATAAATTTGTTGCAAAAAATTTTTAATATAGAAAAAGAGCATTGTTAATATGATAAGGTTAATATGATAAATACCATAAGGTCTCATTTATATATGAAATCTAATAACTAAAATAAACTGATAAAATAGAAACAGAGACATGGCATGTGGAACAGAATGACAGCTGTCAGAGGGGAGGAGGGTGGGGGAACTGGACAAATGATAATGAAGGGATTAGCCAAAAAAACATATATAGATAAGTCATAGACACAGACAACAATGTGATGATGGCTGAGGGAAAGCGGGGTGAGGGAAAGTGGAGGTGGGTAAAGAGGGGTGGGAGAATGGGGACAGAAAGAGACTTTGCATGGGTGATGGGTGCATGATGCAGTGAGCAGATGAGGCTTTATTGAATTGTACACTTAAAACCTGTTTGGTTTTGCAAACCAATGTCACCCGAATAAATTCAATTGAAAATTTATAGTTATTTTTACTAATATTAACAAGAATATAAAATCAATAACCTAAACTTTTACCTTATCAGACTTGAAAAGACATAATACTAAACCCAAAGAAGGAGGATGGAATGAATAAAAATTAATGCAGAAATGAATAAAATAGAAAAACACCATGCAGAATATCAATAAAAACAAAAGTGAATTCTATGGAAAAAGTAATAGAGCTGACAAATCTTTAGCTAGATCGATCTAGAGAAAAAGGGGGAAGATTCAAATTTAAAGAATCAGGAAGAGCTCTGGACAGCGTAGCTCAGTAGGTTGGAGTGTAATCTTGTAAAACCAAAGGGTTTCAGTTGGATTCCCAGTTAGGACACATACCTAGGTTACAGGTTCAATCCCCAGTCGGGCATGTACAGGAGGCAACCAATCAATCTCTTCTCTCTCTGTCTCTCTCTCTCTCTCTCATCCTCTCTCACTGAAAGGAAAAAATATCCTCAGGTGAGGATTTAAAAAAAAAAGGAAGAAAGTGAGATATTATAGAAATAAGAATTATGCTAAAAATTAGATACCTGAGATAAAAATGGGGAAAGATACATACTACAGGAGGTAACTTAAGGATAAATGGAAAAACTGAATAGAAATATAACAAGTGAGCCCTGACCAGCATGGCTTAGTTGGTTGAGCCTTGTCCTGCAGAGCAAAGGGTCACCAGTTTGATTCCTGGTCAGGGCACATGCCTGGATTGTGGGCCCTGTACCCAGTTGGGGTGCAGGCAAGAGGCAACCAATTGATGCTTCTCTCCTTCTCTTTCTCCCTCCCTTCTCTTCTCTCTAAGGCAGATAAATAAAATCTTTTTTAAAAAATGAAATATAAAGAATATTAAGAAGATTCATTAGCAAGGACCAACAGTGTTTATAAGACAGTTTTTCCTTGTCTGGTAATTTTTTGATCTTTCTCTAAATAATGCAACAGATCTATGTAAAGTGCTTTATATTTTAACTTCTCCAGAGATTTAAAAAATAATAGTGCTTTTCAGCCTGTCTGAAACTTTTTCTTTGTAAGTGAATAATTCATGATAAAAAGAGAATCTTCTCATTGTCAAAAAAACAAAAAAACAAAAAACAAGTGGTTAAATTAATAAACAAAACAACAACAACAAAAACACCCAAAATGTAAGCCTAGGCCCAGATGGCTTCAACAAAAAATTCTTCAAAGTTTGTGACAAAGATTGGTATGAAATTTTCACAAATTATTTAAAAAATAGAATGGAGACAAATCTTCACACTCATGTTTTGAGGCCAGTATTGCTCTGATTCCAAAACCAGCAAATGATCACAGAAAGAAAACTAACATACCTATTTCTTTTGTGAAAATGTATCCACAAAACCTCAAAAAATGCTAGTAAACAAAATTGAGCAAAATATACAAAGAATTATACACTGTGAAGAAGTGAGATTTATTCCACAGATGAAAGGTTGGATTAATACCTCAAAATCCGTTAATGTAATAAATAAGACCAGTAGACAAAACCCAAAAATAGCAAGATCATCTCAATAGACTAAAAGAAGATAATTGAAAAATTATGGTACCCTTTCATGAATAGAATGCTCAGCATACCCAGAAGAAAAGGAGATTTCCAAACTTCATTATCAACATCTGTGGAAAACCCACAGCTAATATTATATTTAATAGTGAAAGATTGATTGTTTTTCCCTGATGATAAGGAACCAAAGAAAAATGCCTACCCTTGTCACTCTATTCAGCAGCATAGTGGAGATTTTAGCCAGAAACTTTAAGCAAGAAAAGAAAGAAAATGCATGCAGATTGGTTAGGAAGATGTAAAACTATCTTTACTTTTATAACATCATGTATATAGAAATCTCTGCTTTTCTTTTCTCCCAACTGTCACTGCCATCATGGACATGAGTCATGTACAACCCGCCAGCCTAGCTAGGATCATTAGGGTATTAGGCAAGACCAGCTCCAAGGGACAATGCATGCAGTTGTGCATGGAATTCATGAACGATATTAGCTGCCCCATCATCTGTAATGTGAAAGGCCCCCAGTACAAGGGCAATGTGCAAGAGGCTCCAGACTGAGCCGAATTTGTGTCTGGGTGGACCACATGGCCCTTGGGAATGATATTTGACTGTTGGTGAAACATTTAGGACTTCTGGCCAAGATGGAGGTAGACACACTGCATCTTCCTCCACAACTAAGAAGGAATACACCTATCTTAAAACTGGAGACAACCAGAAGTTTCAGAAAATTGAGCTGCATAGAAGTCCAACAAATAAAGATATAAAGAAGAAATACTCATCCAGACAGGTAGGAAGGGTGGAGCCAGGATAGAGAGGGTGTGGTTTGGGTGGCAGTGGTGGGACAGCAGCTGTGGCCAGCCCAAACAAAGTGCAGTAACATATTTTAAAAAGTAGGGACACCCGGGGAGCACTCTGAGCACGAGATCTGACCAAGCTGCTCATGGTTCCAGCGCTGGGTGAAAATAAAGCCACATTGTTTCTGACTGTGAGAACCAATGGGTATTTGGGTGTTGGGGGCAGAGAAAGAAACTGTTGGCCTTTCAGTAGAGTCTGCTTGTTTAAAGAGCCCCGATGGTCCTAGAACATCCCCAGACCCACCCGCTCAGGAAACCACAGCCAAGGCAACAGCTAGAGAGGTGCCAGTCTTATACTGGAAGCAGGAGAAGTACTTGGAAAAGAGGCGAGTGCTGATCAAGCATATTTGTTCCATCTCAGACCCTTCCCTGACATACGGTGGCAAACATGGTGAAATGGGTTGCCCAGCACGGAAGAATACTTAAAGCTCTGCCCCTTACAATGTAACAGGTGTGACAGCTTTACCTAAGACACAGAGGTAAACGTAGGAGCCTGTCAAGTTGAGGAGACAGAAAAGTATGGCCCAAAAGAAGGATCAGATCAAGGTTCTAGAGGGAGAACTGAGCAAGGAAATAGCCAACCTAACAGAGTTCAAAACACTGGTGATAAAGATGTTCACAGATTTGGCAGATATGCTTGAGTACGGCAAATGTAGAAGGGAAGAAGTAAAGGCTATGCTAAGTGAAATAAAGGAACATCTACACAAAACTGATGATAAAGCAAAGGAAACTAGAGTTCACGTCAATGATTTGGAATGTAAGGAAGGAAGAAATAGCCAACCAGTACAGAATGAAAAAACAAGAATTGACAAAAATGAGGAGAGGCTTAGGAACCTCTGGGACAACTTTAAATGTGCCAATATCTGAATCATAGGGGTATCAGAAGGAGAAAAGGAAGAGCAAGAAATTGAAAACTTGTGTGAAAAAAATAGTTAAAGAAAACTTTCCAAATTTGGCGAGGAAATAGACGTACAAGTCCAGAAAGCACAGAGTTCCCAAACAAGCTAGACCCAAAGAGAAACACACCGAGACACATCACTGTTGAGGCCCCCCTGGGAAAATATCGAGACTTGGAGCCCTGCACAGGCCAGGCGAAGGAAATGAAGCCTATAAGACCTGACCAGAAAACCAGGAAAACTGGGTGTATACGTGCCTTGATTCTATAGCCAGTGGGTCCCAGTGGGAATTGGGCCATGAGAAAATGCTTTATGTACTTTGAAGCTTGCCCTGTTCTTTTACCTTGCTTGATTGCTTTATTGTGCCAGAGCAGAGGTTTTTAACTTTAACTCAAAATGAACTCACCCTCCCTATTTTATGGCCATCTGAAGTCTTTGTGTCCATCACACTCTGACCTGAGGAAGATCTCAGTGATCCTTCAACTGTTATCACCGAACAATATCTGCTTTTTGTAATCAGCACTGTTTAACATTGATTGATGAGCTTTGGGTGCATGCTATATGCTCTTAAGCTCACTGTACTAAATAAAAGACCTTGGAGGAAGGCAACTGAGGCATTTGTCTCTCAGACATTTGCTGGCCTTCTCTCCCCTAGCACAAGTTGCCTGTGAAGTTTTCATTTCATCCATGACACCAGGGATTCTCTGTGGGTCGGGGTCCCCAACACATCATAATTAAAATACCAAAGCTTAAAGACAAAGAGAGAATATTAAAAGCAGCAAGTGAAAAGAAGAGTTGCCTACAAAGGAGTTCCCATAAGACAATTAGCTGATTTCTCAAAAGAAACTTTGCAAGCAAGAAGAGACTAACAAGAAGTATTCAAAGTGATGAAAAGCAAGGACCTCTAACCAAGATTACTCTATTCAGCAAAGCTATCATTTAAAATGGAAGGGCAGATAAAGTGCTTCCCAGACACCATAAAGCTAAAGGAATTCATCATCACCAAGCCATTATTATATGAAATGTTAAAAGGACTTACTTAAGGAAAAAATGGATCAAAGTTATGAACATTAAAATGACAACAAACTCACAACAATATTTAAAACAGAGCCTAAAAAAATAAATAAAAACAAAAACAAACTAAGCAAACAACCAGAATGGGGTTAGAATCATAGGCATGGAGATCATTTAGAGGATTATAAACTGGGAAGGGGAAGGGGGAGAAATGGGCAAATGGTTCAGGAAATAGAAGATATAATTGGAGGGTACAAGAGAGACAGGGGGAGTTAAGAATAATATAGGGAAGAGTGAAGCCAGGGAACTTTTATGCACAACCCATAGACATGAACTAAAGGGCATGGGATTGCTGGAGGGAAGTGGAGTCCTGGAGGGGAACAAAGGGAAAAGAAATTGGGATAACTGTAACAGCATACTCAATAAACTATACTACAAAAAACATTTATGCAGAGTATTTGTATGTAAAAACAAAACAGAATATAATCTCAAAGGAATCCACTAAAAAACTATTGCAACTAATGTTAAGTAAAATTGTAGGATTCAAGGTCAAAATATAAAAATAAATTATATTCCTATACACTTGTAATGAACAATCAAATAATGAAATTAGGAAAAGAAATGATGCCTTGGCTGGTATGGCTCAGTGAATTGAGCCCCAACATGGGAACCAAAGTGTTCGATTCCCAGTCAGGGCAGGAAAGAAATGCATTTACAATAGAATCAAAAGAAACAAAACACTTTAAAAAATGGTTTTATTTATTTTTAGAGAGAGAGAAACAGAGGGAGAGAAACATCAATGTGTGGTTGCCTCTAATGTGCCCCCAACCAGGGACTGGCCCACAACCCAGGCAAGAATCCCAGGCCCACACTCAATTCATTGAGCCATACCGACCATGACAGAAATGAAATATGTTTTTTTTTTTTTAATTTTTATTTATTATTTTTAGAGGAAGGGGGAGGGAAAGAGGCAGAGAGGGTGAGAGACATCAATGTATGGTTGCCTTTCCCCTGACTCCAGCTATGGACCTGGCTGGAGACCTGGCTTGCAATCTGATTATGTGCCCTGGCTGGGGAATCGAACCAGCCACCTTTGGGTTCACAGGCCAGCATCTTATCCACTGTGCCACCAGCCAGGGCTTGAAATACTTTTTTAAAAATTAACAAAATGGGTACAAAACACATACTCTGAAAATGACCAAACATGTAAAAACTTAATAAATGTATAAACAAATGGGAAAATACCTCAATTTCATGGGTCAGAAGACTTAACATTGATGAAGTGGCATGACTCCACAAAATGATCTAGAGATTCAGCGCAAATACCTATTATGATCCCAGCTTTAATCTTTATAGAAATTGGCAAGCTGCTTCATAAATTTATGTGAAATTTCAAATGAACTAGAATCACCAAACCCATTCTTGAAAAAAAAATAATAGGACTAACATTTCTTTTTACAAACCAAAGAGGATCAACATGGTTTGATACTAACATAAGGCTAGACATACAGATCTATAGAATAGATTGAGATTTTTAAAGTGAACCCCTATATCTATGATCAACTGATATTTGAAAAAGGTACTAAAAATGGGGAAAGACTTTCTTTTCATCACTTTTAATAAATTCACTCTGGACCAACTGAACAACCACATGAGAAAGAAACAGATTGTACTATATACATCACATCACCCACGGTAATTTATCCGAAAAGATCAAAAACCTAAACATCACATTGTAACTAAAACAAACTTAGATAGAACTAAAAGAAAATTCCAGACCTTGGTTTCATAAAATATTGTTAGTTATGACACAAAGGGCAATAATGAAAAAAATTAGTAATTTAGATTTCATGATATTAATGATTTTTGTGCTTCAAAGGACAGACACCATCCAGAAAGTGAAAACACCCATTGAAACCCTTGTGCAAAACTGCTGGGAATATAAAACTGTGTTGACAGTTTGAATACATGACAGTTTATCAAACAATTAAATACTGAGTTATTATTTGATCTAGCAATTTTACTTCTGTGTAAATACCTAAAAGAACTGAAAGCTGGAACTCAAGCAGATATATCACTACTCATGTTTATATTAGCATTATTCACAGTAGCCCAAAGGTGGAAATATCCAAGCATTCATCATCAGATGAATGGATAAAAAATATTGGCACATCCATACAATAGAATATTTTTCAGCTTTAAAAAAGAAAGCCATGCCGTGGCTGGTGGTCCAATGGATAAGGTGCTGGCCTTTGAACCCAAAGGTAGCTGGTTTAATTCCCAGCCAGGGCTCATAAGCAGGTTGCAAGCCAGGTCTCCCGCCAGGTCCATTAGCTGGAGGCAGGTGAAAGGCAACCACACATTGATGTTTCTCCCTCTCTCTGCCTCTCCCTTCCTCCTTCTCTAAAAATAATAAATAAAATATTTAAAAAACCCCACAAACAAAATCCAAAAAACAGATTAAAAAAAAAAAAAAAAAAAGAAAGCCAATTCTGACATATGCCACAACATGGAAGAACATTAAGGACATTATGTTAAGTGAAATTAGCTTGTCAGAAGAGGCCAAACACTATATGATTTTATTTGTGTAGGGTAAATAGAGTAGTCAGGTTTATGTAAACGAAAAGTAGAATGGTTGTTGCCAGAAGCTGGGGTGAGAGGAATGAGAAGTTGTGTCTAATGGGATAGAGTGTCACTTTTGTATGATGGAAGTAGTCCTGGAGATTCATTTTAAAATGTCAATGTTCTTCTCCTTACTGAACAACATACTTATAAAATGTCAAAAATGTACATTTATAGTATGTACATATGACCATAATTAGAAGTAAATTTTCAAGGCAAAAGAGTGAAAACAACCCACACAATAGAAGAATTTGGCAAACATATTTGATAAGAAACTTGCATCAAAAATATCTGGAGACTCCTTATAACTTAATTATAGAAAGTCAAAAAATTCAATTTCAAAATGGCAGAGTAAGGAAGATAGTCAAATGGCCAAGAGTACATGAAAAAAATGTTGATGTCATTACTCATCCACAAAATGCTCAAATGAAATAAAGTCATCAGTCAAAATCTCAACGTGATACCATTTAATAACCACTAGGATAGCTAGACTCAAAACATGAGATAATAACTAACGTTGTCCAAGACATGTGGAGATATTGGAACCCTCAGACACAGGTTATGAAATATAAAATGGTGTAGCCACTATGGAAAACCTCAAAAATTATACCTAGGATCGCTATAAATTCATCCATTTCTGTCACAAGTATGTGCCCAAGAAAAATAAAAAAAACATTTGAACAAAACAAAAACTTTTATATAAATTTTATTTTTTTATTTATTTTTATTTATTTTTTAAAGATTTTATTTCATTATTTTTAGAAAGAGGGGAAGGGAGAGAGGCAGAGAGGGAGAGAGACATCAATGTATGGTTACTTTTCACTTGCCTCCAGCCACAGACCTGACTGGAGACCTGGTCTGAAACCTTGTTATGTGCCCTGGCTGGGGAATCGAACCTGCGACCTTTGGGTCCGCAGGCCGGCGCCTTATCCACTGTGTTACCAGCCAGAGCCACATATAAATTTTATAATAACATATTCACAGTAGCCAAAAGGTGGAAACAAACCAAATGCACATAACCAGTGAATAGATCAATTTTACCCATCCAGTGGAGGACTATTTGACCATAAAAATAAGTAAAGTATTGGTACATGGTATAACCTGGCTGACTTTGAACAAAGTATTCTCTATTGATGAAGTCAATCACAAAGACCAAAGGTAATAGAACCTTTTTACAATAAAGTCCTGGATAGGGAAATCTGTAGAGACAGAAAATAAACTCACAGCTTCCCAGAGCTGGGGTTTGGAGAGGAAGATGGGAAATTTGGAAGTTATGGTTCTATTTTTTTGAGGTGACAAAAATGTTTAAAGATGGACTGTAGTGATGATTGCACATATATGCAAATATCCTGAAAACCACTGAATTGTATGTACTTTGACTTGTATGCTTTAGGTGTAGTGAATGCATAGTATACAGGTTACACCTCAATAAAATCTGTTCATATAAATAAATAAATGCATTCAGAGGTTTGCAATCCAGTCTCTCAGGCACATTAGAGTTTCCAGGTTAAGTAGCACATCCATCATTTCATGTAGTTACTGTTTTATGTGTGCAGTGAGAATGATAAATCACTGTTGTAGCAAATTTCAAGTATACTATGCAATATGTGTGTATCAAATCATCATGTTGTAATCTTTAAATATAGACTATTTTTTTCTTTTATCCAATTTGGCTTTTACTGTATTGGATGAGATTATACAAAGTCAAAGTGTGTTACTTTTGGTGAAACACTTGCAAATAGCCACCTGAAAATGTTGTCTCCTTTTTCAGAAACAAAAACTATAATAAGAATGTAACTGATTTTTTTTTGAAGTGCAAAATTCAAGAATTCCAAATATCAGGTCATGGAAGCAGTTTAGAAGGTTGTTAATACGTAGTTAAATATAAGTCTACATAATAATACACATTTGGTCCCCAAACACAATATTAATATATCATTTTGGATTTGTAGATAAACCATGCTCTTTCTTGAATATAGTAGCATGCATCACTTGTTAAGTGGGGAAAAGGCACACTTTGTCTTTATATTTTATGAATGCTATTAAAGATGTATTAAAGTGAAAATTATAATCTTTATAGAGTGTTGATCTAAATTAGTTTAAAAAATTTTTAAAAAGATTTTATTTATTATTTTTAGAGAGAGGGGAAGGGAAGGGAGAGAGGCAGAGAGGGAGAGATATCCATGTATGGTTGCCTTTCACCTGCTGCCAGCTACCGAGCTGGCTGGAGACCTGGCTTGCAACCTGGTTTTGTGTGCCTTGGCTGGGAATTGAATCAGCGACCTTTGGGTTCGCAGGCTGGCTGCTTATCCACTGTGCCACCAGCCAGGGCCTAGGCCTGGAGGTTTTTAGACCTGAGGTTTGAGTTCAGGTGTACAGCCTAGGCACACTCAAATGTAATTTTTGCACATTGAGGATGTCTGAAGATCAGGGGTTCTGACTTCTGGACAAAGGTTTGAAGAACTGGGGAAGAGTTTGGTTCAGGACCTTAAACTGAGTCAGGCTGAGAGGTTTATTACTTGTGAGAATGGAAGCCTGGGGGAGGGAGCGCTTCCATGGTTACAGGAGAGGGGAGGGCCTTGCAGCTGTCAGCTTTGGCTCCTGGGGCTGCTCTGTCCCTCTCCTCTGTCCCGCTCTGGGGGTTCTATCTCGGAAAGGGGTGTCTAGTACATTCCAAGTTTGAGATTATGTTCAACTTTCTCAATGGGATTTTTTCCTTAGCTCTAGGGAAGCAGGCCGCGTCTCTGCTTTGATTCCAATGTTGCTGTGTCTTTCCCATTAGTGCTTGGACTTTAAAATCCAACCTTATTGAGGGAAATGACTCAAATATGGCAAGATCAATTGTGAAAATAAATAAAATTTCATTTTCATTCAGGCAAGAGAACATGAAGATATAAAATGGGCGTTTTTAAGTTCTCAGGTGCATTTTCCACTTTTAAGTAAGTTTTGTATGTTCTTGTCCCTAGAGATCTTTGACATGTTCTCTAATTTACTGGCTCACTGGTTGTGCAAGTACCTCACACTATAATATTCCCACTTTCTCCTCTCTGTTCCCTGTCACATTGCTGTCATTTATTTAAATTATCCATAGCTTGAAATGACCAAATACATAATTTCTAAAACATGTTGTAAACAAGATGTCATCCATTATATGACATGCTTAGTGTTCTCTGACCATCCTGGATATGCCATCTGTCATTAATTTGAGAAAATATCAGTGACTATTATTTTATTGTCTTTCTGTCTTTGATCTTCTTTGGGTATTTCCACATCAGGTGTATTTAACCTTCTGTTTGAAGAAGGTATCTAGGAACTACGGATATTATATTCTGTTTGTTTGGCCTTTGCACTAGACATGGCTGAAATAGAGTTGTGTATTTTTTAGTACAGGCCATGCTAATTAAGAACAGAATATTTGGTATATTTTTTCTAAATGACAAGTTTATACCCTTTTCCAATTTTGGTGACATCAAGTTGCCTTGTGACCTAAATGCTCTGATACATTTAAAAAGAGAAGTTCATTTCAAGTTTTTCAGCTTTTTTCTTGTGAGTTTGGGAATGACAGCTTCTAAGTTACTTAAGTGCCAGAGCAGAAACCATCAGTCTCCTGCTCTCAATCTTTTTTTCCCGCTCTTATTCTTAATTTTTTTCTTTTATTGATTTCAAAGAGAGGAAAAAGGAAGGAGAAAGAGAGTGAATGTGAGAGATTCTCTATAGGTTGCCTCCTGCACACACCCAGACCAGGGATGGAACCCACAACTCAGGCATGTGCTCTGATTGGAAATTGAACTGACTTTTCAGGTCTGTGGGATGATGGCTAATCCACTGAACCACCCCAGCCAGGGCAATCTACTCTAGCTATTGATGATTGATTGCTGACAGCCCTGGAGCCTCATTCCTGCTCTTTCCCCTTGTGCCCCAGTCTGTACAACAGGATAAGAAAGCCTCAGTATACCCTCCTTGTGGTAGCAAGAGATTGCATCTTTGCAAGTGGCTGCCCTCATGTGTGAACTCACCCTAGCTCACCCTGTAATCTCAGAAGAGAATGAGTTTACACACCATCTTTTCTCTCACAGGCCATTTAATACTCTCTTGAGAAGCCTCCTATACTCTGTCCAGAAATATCACTTGGGACAGAAATATCTCTTGCATACCCTACAGGCTGTGTGTCATCAGTGGAAGGACCTTATGCTTAAGGGTTGAGTACGCTGTTCCTTTACTCCACCAGAACTTGGAAATGACAAAAGGGAGGGTGGCGTCCAGGAAATATCTCCTTCTGAGTGGAATGGCTGTTACATGCTCTTTTGGAGGAAACCACTGCTGCAACCTCTACATATTTTATAATCATGAGCAATTTCACCATGATACCATTGTGGATGTCAATGAACCCCCTTGCACCCTGAACCTTCACCTGTTCCTCAGTGTTGGCTGCACCCAGGACTATTATGGTTGTGCTGGGAGAGCTCTTTTGCCAAGTTATTATTTCAGTGTGTCCTGTACATGCCAAAAATTGGCTGGAAGCAGACCTGAGGCACATGACTATAGGGATTTTGTTGTGTAAGTTGTCATGCCTTCAACTTTGTGTCTGAGCTCTAAGTCTAAAATAACTTTTTAGACCATCAAATCAGGCACAAAGAGAAAGGAAAAATTGAGGCTTCTGGCCAAGATGGAGTATGTCCCCCCCCCCCAAAACAGATCAAAGTTCTTGTGGGAGAACTAAGCATCAAGGAGATAGCCAACCTAACAGATGAAAAGTTTAAAACACTGGTAATAAAGATGCTGACAGACTTGACAAATATGCTTGAATACAGCAAATGCAGAAGGGAAGAAGTAAAGGCTATGCTAAGTGAAATGAAGGAAATTCCACACAAAACCAATGGTGAAGAGAAGGAAACCGGGATTCAAATCAATGATTTGGAACATAAGGAAGAAGTAAACAGTCAACCAGTACGGAATGAGGAAATAAGAATTGAAAACAACAAGGAAACGCTTAGGAACATTTGGGACAACTTTAAACATGTCAGCATCCAAATCATAGGAGTTCCAGAAGGAGAAGAGGAAGAGCAAGAAAGTGTAAACTTGTGTGAAAAAATAATGAAGGAAAACTTCTTTTATTTGGCAAAGGAAATAAACATCCATGCAAGTCCAGAAGCACAGAGAGTCCCAAACAAGTTAGATACAAAGAGGTCCACACCAAGATACTTCATGATTAAAATGCCAAAGCTTAAAGATAAAGAGAGAATCTTAAAAGCAACAAGAGAAAAGAAGAGAGTTACCTACAAAGGAATTCCTATAAGACTATCACCTGATTTCTCAAAAGAAATTTTGCAAGCAAGCAAGCAAGAAGAGACTAGCAAGAAGTATTGAAAGTGATGAAAAGCAAGGACCTCTAACCAAGATTCCTCTATCTAACACAGCTGTCATTTAGAATGGAAGGGCAGATAAAGTGCTTCTCAGACAAGGTAAAGTTAAAGGAGTTCATCATTACCAAGCCATTATGATATGAGATGTTAAAAAAACAAACAAAAATAAAAACAAACAAACAAAAAACCTAAGCAAACAACCAGAATAGAATCAGAATAATAGGTATAGTGATTATCAAGAGGGTTAGTAGCTGGTGTGGGGGAGGGCAGAGAAATGGAAAAATGGTACAGGGATTAGGAAACATAATTGGAGGGTACAAGATAAACAAGGGGCAAGTTAGGAATAATATAGGAAAGGGTGAAATCAGAGAATTTATATGCATGACCCATGGACATGAACTGAGGGGAGTGGGATTGTGGGAGGGAAGGGGGATGCTGGGTGGAGGGGAGCAAAGGGAAAAGAAATTGGGATAAATGTAATAGCATAATAAAAAATTTTCTTTTAATAATAAAAGAAAAAACTGCTTGTGAAGAATATTACACAAGCTAAGAGCAATGCTTTTCCACAAGGATATTTCCATTCAGCTAACTGCCTGTGGTTACTTCTAATGTCCTGGAGGAATTTAGGACAAATGACCAGCCAGGCTTTGTTACAATTTGTGTTTCCATAGGCCTCCTGGATGCTCATGTTTGGGATGGGACTATAACAAAAAGTCTGTTGATCTTCTCTGTGTTTCTATTCATTAAAACCTCATTGCAGATGTTAAAATCTCCGTCTTGGAGTGCTGCAAATGGTAGGCAGTGAGAAAGGAGATGAAAGAAGGTTTCCCATAAAGAATTGATGGTCTTACAATGATAGTATTTGTTTCATTGGAACCGCAATCCTGTTATTTCCAAACATTCTCTGAACCCTGCCATTAGGAAAAAGGAAGTGTAATGTGATTATCATAACACTGTGTAAACAATTTCCACGTATTTATGATGGTGTTAAATTTATGAGAAAGCAAATGTGGATAGTGAGTTTCTTATAACCAAATCATAGAATAAATGTTGATATACAACAGAATCATATGTAGCCTTCTTATAAATGGGATTTAGGTGTCCAATGCTGTCAGTCTTACTCTTCCTACTCTACACATACTTTGGGTTTTTAGGACTCTGTGGCCTTTGAGGATGTGGCTGTGAACTTCAGTCTGGAGGAATGGGCCTTTTTGAATTCTCCACAGAAGAAACTCTACAGAGATGTAATGTGAGAAACCTTCAGGAACCTGGCCTCAGTCACTAAGGAAGACCAGTTATCGTCATCTGATTAATCAGAAGACAAGTGCTTCTTACCCATCAACATTATTTTCAGATGTGGGATGTGGGAAGGGAGGATATTGATAAATAAAGCTCATCATAGAACTGGAATCTAAAGATTTTTCTAGAATTTCTAATAGTTTGGAATCAATTTTCTGGGTCTGCATTTTAGGAAAACAATGGGAAGATTATTACATTGAAGATCAATACAAAAACAAGAGGAGAAAACAAAGTTGAGTCACACTAACAATAGAAAGCACTGTCTGTTTTGAGAAAGTTGTTATGCTTCCAAATTTAAAAAGAAACAACCAGAATAAGTTCTGCTTCAAATTTACTAATTCTTAGAAAAGTTCTACCTAATTTTTAAAATATGACAAAGTTGTTCAATGTTTGAAAAGTAATTTATTTATTTTAAAAAATGTGTTGTCTAGGGTCTCCCTGGGCACAGGCCCTGCAATTTGGCAAGGGTCTCACCTTCAAGGTTATCTTTGTTTTCTTTTCTTTTCTATTTTTAAAGATTTTATTTATTTATTTCCAGAGAGAGGGCAAGGGATGGAGAAAGAGAGGGAGAGAAACATTGATGTGTAATTGGTTGCCTCTCACATGACCCCAACTTGGGGCAGGGCCTGTGTGTCCTGACAGAGAATGGAACCAGTGACCTTTTGGTTCACAGGCCAATGTTCAATCTGCTGAGCCTCATCAGCCAGGGCTAAAAAGTAATTTAATATAAATGGAAAGAGTGTTGATAAACCCTTTAGATGACTGTCAGTGTTTTGATAGTAGCAAAGGCCAACTCCTCTTGCAAAGTATTCAGTACATTGATGAAGTTTCTGATCATGCATTCAGATAATAGAAAACCTAAATGTTTGTTATAAATCATTAAAATACAGTTCAAATATTATACTAATAATTTTTAAATCATCAAAATTATAAATAATATGCTTCTCAATTTTTACAGAAATCTAATGTTAGACTCCATGAAGGAGGAAAGAGTAGCCAATGTGGGAAAGACTTCAGCATATTCCAAATCTCAGTCTGAAGGAGAAAACTCTTTCAGGTGGAGAATTATGGGAATACAGCCTGTGTAGGAAAGTCTTCATGCATCTTCATTCCATAAGGGGCGTCTTAGCTGTCACACTATACACAAACCATATGGTTATCAGAATTATGGAGACAAATTATATAATTATGATATATGTGAGAGAGCCTTCAGTTATCTCCAGTAAAACATGACAAACATGAAAGAAATCACAATGGAGAAAAGGCCTATAAATGTAAGGCATGTGAGAAAACCTTTAGTTCTTCAAATTCATTCCAAATACACAAAAGATCCCACACTGGAGAAAAACTTCATAAATGTAAACAATGCCGTAAAGCATTCAGTTGTCTCAGTTCTCTTCAACATCATGAGAAAATTCACACTGGAGAAAAACCCTATGAATGTAGGGAGTGTGGGAAAACCTTCAGATATTAACAAAATAATCGAAGACATGAAAGTAAGTTTACTGGAGAGAAGCCCTATGAATGTAAGGAATGTGGAAAAGCCTTCATATGTTATCAAAGTTTTTGAAGACATGAAAGAAATCACAGAGAAATGAAACCATTTGTATGTAAGCAATGTGATAAAATATCTAGTTGTCTTCGTTATCTTCGAAAACATGAAAGAAATCACACTGGAGAGAAACCCTATGAATGTAAAATATGTAGCAAAACATTTGGTTATCCCAGTTCTCTTTGATATCACAAAATAATGCATACTGGAGAGAAATCCTATGAATGTAAGGAATGTGGGAAAGCCTATAAATATCTCAGTTCTTTATGAATACATGAAAGGATTCATACTGGAGAAAAACCTTATAAATGTAAGGAATGTGGAAAATCCTACAGATGTTATCAAAGTTTCCAAACACATGAAAGTAATCATACTGGAAAGAAACCATATGTATGTAAAAAATGTAGTAAAGCATTTAATTGTCTCCATTATCTTCAAAAACATGAAATAAGTCACACTGGAAATAAACCCTATAAATGCAAAAACTGTAGTAAAGCATTTAGGTATCCAGATGATCTTCAGAAACATGAAAAAAATCACACTGGAGAAAAACTCTGAATGGAAGGAATGTGGTAAAGCATATGGAGATTACAGTTCCTTACAAGCACATGAAAAAACTCATACTGGGGACAAACCTTATGAACGTAAGGAATGTGGGAAAGCCTTCAGATGGTACCAAAGTTTTCAAACACATGAAAGAAGTCACATTGGGGAGAAGCCATATGTCTGTAAAAAATGTAGTAAAACATTTACTTGTCTTCATTATCTTCGAAAACATGAAAGACCTCATATTGAAGAGAACTCCAGATATGTAAGCAATTTGGAAAAGTCTTCCTTTATCACACAATCTTTCACAATGTGAAAATGCACACTGGAGAAAGACCATATTAATGTGCAGAATTTGGGAAAGGCTTCACTTTTCCCATGTCTTTTCAAAACCATAAAAGGACTCATTGGATAAAAACTGGAATGAAAATAGTTTGGGAAAATTTTTGAATTGGTTCACATTCTTACAAGTGAAAATTTCCTTCAAAAAAAATTAAAACTTTGATAAATGTAATATAACAATAATAAATAAATAAATTTGTTAAAAAAATTAAAAGTAATTTGAAAAACCTTGATAGAAATTCATCCACATATAATGTGCCAGAAAGTTTTCAACGTGAAAGAGTTCTCATTAATGTTATAAACATATTGTGTTTATTGAATCTTTTCCTATAGTTTATCACTGAACTGTGTTTATCTACTAATTATTTTCAGAAATGAATACTCATGAGATAAAAATGAGAGCCTTTCAACAATAGTACATAACATTAATAGGTAGTGCTTTTTTCTTAAAACATTTAATAGTATTTTCTCTTTATCTTGAGGCTTGTTATTAATAGATACATTGGTGAATTGAAGTTTGCTTCTTATATGCAGTTAGGTTAAATATCTTTTTATAATGTTTTACTTGTTTTATTTTATGGGGCCATTAAAAAGTGACACTGGTATTTGGGTTTCCTATTGGCCTGAGGCAGCCCTTTATATCCCTAGTCCATTCTGTACATTGTACTTTTCCCTCTGACAAAGCTCCTTTTTTGGCTTGGTAAGTGTAGCAGCCTTTTCCTGTTTTCCATTCTGATAAATAGTTGGGATAAATTTCATGTATGGCAACTTGAGGAAAGACTATAATTACATTTGAATTACTTTCATATTTGGACCTTTGTCTTTTGTTCCTCCTCTGGACTGATGTTTGGTGAATACACTGAATTAAGAACAGGCACCCATGATGGGGCAACAAAATCAACAGCTGAAGATTTTCCCTTCCTTTCAGTAATGTTAGGGCCTTGATTTTCCAGACACCATCCCTTTTATAGTCTTTGTTAGAATTCCTTAGTAGCTTCACCTGCATGGGATTTGGAAGGCAAAAAGAAAGAAGGCCAACATTCTCACAGACAAACAGACACAGAAGCTTCAAGGACAAAATCTTCCAGCCTGTCACCTGACTTTTTTGACCTTTCAATCAAGACTATTCACGTAACCGCCACCAAATATTTAACTGACACTTTTATGGAGGTGTAGGTTTCCGCTGATGTCTTCACAAGTTCCACATCAAAGATCCATCAGAATTTGGATTTTTCCTTGAGCCTTCTTGTGTCTGCCAGGAAACTGATTCAGACTTCATGTTCATGTCTGATTCTCCTCTTCTCTAGATTATATCCACATAAGATCTAATCTGTATAGGAAATACCTTATGCACTCAAGAGTGCTAGTGAGTACATTTTTTTATTCACCATGACATCCACAATGGTGCTGCCAAAGAGTGGCACTTGTCAGAAAGACTGAGTGATTCCTGTTACTTGTAGCTGTATGTAATCCTTCAATATGTTTTCAGTCATGTTTGTGTGCATGTGTATTGTTAAATGAACACTTCTGTGATGTTTTATAGAAGTATTCTATTAACTGTTTTCTAAGCTCGTGTATGTCGACAAATATTGTTTTTTATTTCCTGAGAAGGTATGTTAAAATGTTCTATAATAATTATGGATTTCCAAATAAACTTCATAATTATCTTCATTAATAATTATACTTTATGGGTTAATTTTATTATGTGCATTTATGATCAGGTTTCCTAAGGCATATTTTTTTGATAGTTACAATTTTTGTCATGTCCCTAATTGCCATTTGAATATTAATACTAAAACCTTGAATCCCAGTTTTTTCAATGCCCTCTTGCCAGTGACCTGTGTGATTGAGGCTGATGTCAAAGAGAGGAGTGTAATGAATTCTAATACTAAGAATAATCACAAAGTACACATGACTGTGGTTGTAAAATAAAAGGTTCATCAGGACTTTTATATGATTTGGCCTGTGATACATGATATTATGGCTATTTAAGGCACCAAAACATTTTTGTATATTGAAAGCTCTGAGGAGGTAAATGTATTATGTTATTGGTAATCATAAACATTATTTTCTGGAAGGCATTGTAGTAGAGCTACACTTAATTTGTAAGAAGACCCAGTAAATTACATTAGTAAGAAGAGAGCAGTATTGGCCACTTTTATAATTTGGAGTTGTCATTTTTGTCATTTTTTGAGATGCAGTTATAAAATATATTTATTTTGGGCTTGGTCCATCATGGTCACCAAGGACCTTTGGTGAGGAAGCATGTGTGACATCTTCCTCTTTGGTGGGATAAGATTTGGCTGTGCAATGACCATAGCTCCTGTCTTCTGAAACAGCCTGTGGCTTTGCTACTTACTTTCTGAACACTGGTGTGTTTCCTACAGTGTGTTACATCATTTACCGTAATGTATTTCAGTTAGGATATGTAAATTCACTTATTAGTATACTGTGTAATGTTAATATTGTATTTCTGACTCAACTGAAATGACAACAGACTCACAGCTATTAACAATTGAGTCTAAAAAAATAAAAACAAAAATTAAGCAGACAACCAGAGAGGAAACAGAATCAAAGATTTGGAGGGGTGTCAGCTAGGAGAGGGAAGGGGAGGAAGCAGGGAAAAGTGTGGGGATTAAGAAGCATAGTTGGTGCGTGCAGAATAGACAGGGAGATGTTAAGAATAGTAGAGGAAAAGGTAAAGCCAAAGAACTCACACATATGACCCATGGGCATGAACTAAGTGGGGTGGGATTTTGGGAGGGAAGGGGCTGCTGGGTGGAGGGGAGCAAAGCGAAGAAAATTGGGACAAATGTAACAGCATAATCAATAAAAATAAATTTAAAAAATATAAAGAGTTTAATAATATACAATTTTACTATAACAAAGCACCATAATCCCAAGCAAGATACAGGATTGACATTAAAGGAAACAAATACACTGAGAATGATCTCAGTGAACCACTTCCCACAGCCACACCACTAGACTTTTTCAACACAATCTCATAATTTTCATTGAGTTTCACAATGTCTTTGGCTCCTGGCTCTCTCTGCTTCCTTGGCCAGCCTGTCTGCCCTCAAGGCCGCAGCCAGCCTGTCTCTTGCCTTTTTCACTTTCAGAGTCTGTCTCCGGATAGCTGCATAGGTAATGGGTTGTCCGCAGAGAAGTTGTGAAACACAGAGACCTACTCCTGGGATCATCTCTGCCCAATCTGATGACCATGCCGTGGTGGTCTCGGTGCTGGTGTGTAGAAACACAGGACCAGCACAGTCCAGGGGTTTACCTGCACTTTTGGGTGCAGTTATATTCATAATATTCATGGCATCCAATGCACTTAAAAGTTCTCCTTCGCTGCTGCATGCCTGGAGTCCCTGCAGCCTCCTACACACACAGACTTGCTGGGGCTTCTCCAAGGTCTTCTCTTGCTGCCTGCGCCTGACCTCATTGCCTGGATGGGAAGTTATCCTCATGACTGGCCTCTTGAAAATGCAGCTGGTCAACCTCATAGGAAGTTCAGACCTTTCAGCACATCTCCGCTTGGCCTTGGAGAAAAGGAGTTGTCTCTTCTTCTTTAACGTCTGGGGCATCATATTTCTTTTGAGGTTTCCCTTTGAAAATAAAATAAAAATTAAAGCTTGAGTAACATGGGAAATAAAGGCTTTCCGTTCATTTGGATCCTCTACCCTCCTCTCTTTCGGGGGAAAGTGTCTGTTTATCACAGTCATCTGGAAAGCTGCAAAGTCAGTTTTTTGGACCTCAACCCAAGTAGACCTAGGGTGGGGCCAAGAGTTTGCATTCTTAAGTGTTCCCGGATGATGCCAACACCTACTAGCACAGGGGCTGCATGTTAAGAATGAGCTCCTGGGACCAGATCGGAGTCTACAACAGAAGGCTCAAGGTCATTATCCAGTTTCAATTCCAGACCATTTCCTCCACCATCGTCCTCTGAGGATGTTTCCCTCTTCCCATTCCTGTCAATGTCAACTACACGTATGCTGCTGCTGTGCTCTAACACAGTGAAGTTCTGTGTCTTTCAACTCCTCAAAAGAGTTTAATAACGTATAATGTGCACTTTCACTTGCACACCCAAGTCCCATCTTTCCTGAGATATTCTTTGGTTCATCAATAACTCAGACATATCATATTCCCATCACAGTTTCTTTTTTGCATGAAGATCTCCACTGTAAATAACCTTTTTTTTACCCCGCTGACTCCCCTCTTCCTCTTCCCCTCCTCCTCTCTGTTCGTCTCAGTTGCTCTATCTGACTTAACACAATGGATACTTCATAGAAGTCAGTTCTGCTCTCACATTTGTTCTACATCCACACCGTTTCTAGGCCATCCATCTATTTCCTTGGCTACAAACGCCATTAGTGAACTAGAAATGCCCATAGAATCAGCATAATCTGACTCCAACCCCGAGGCTCAAATATCCATTTGCCCACTCAGCACATCGATGACTTAACTCGCAGTGACCAGGTGTCATGCTGAACCAATCAGTTCCCCAAATAATTCACCAATAGCTCAGCATCCCCGAAAGTCACTTGCTGGTGATAACATCCTGTGTAAACCTGAATGTCATTCTGGATGCCCAGCCACCCCACACTCATATCAGTGGACCATCTATCGACCTGTCTGAATCCATGTAAATACTCTCAACTTTTGAGTAACTTTTGAGCAACTTTCATATTTCCTGCAAAATACTGTTTACACAGAATGACCTTCCCTGACCCAGCAGTCAAAATTAATATTACATTTTTATGTTAATTTTTCAGTATTTATACATATGTGTATTATTATCTTTTATACTATTTTTCTCTCTCAACTGGATCCTTCATAAAGAGAAGTCTAATATGGGCTTTAATGTTTTCCACTGTAATATTGACATACTGCATAGTTCTCAGATGGTGCTCAGAAATATTTGTTGAAAGAAATTATTCAAACTCTAGAAACATTCGAAGCATTTCAAGCAAATTTACTCAACCAGAATTATACAATGACTTGCTCCTACGAAGTCTGTCCAGAAAGTATCGAGCCACACAAACTTTTAATTATACTGACATTGGTTCGATACTTTCAGGACAGACCTTCCTGGGATCACTGCTTAAGAGTCCAAATAAATCCTTTCTCTCTGTAACCCATTATAAAACTCGCCACAATGATATTTTAAATGTAAATGTAATCAATACACATTTTCTTTCAAACCCTTTATTTCCATCTTCAGAGGTACTTTTTAAAGGGGAGACCATAAATCTCATTGCTTTCCTGTTTTCCTGCCATAATTAATACTGACCCATTTATTACCCAAGATGTTCCAGTTTGGAGGGGAAGTTATGTGACCCACCTATTTATAGAGCATCTGTTATATTCAAGTTTGTACTAAAACCTGTGGTTTAGAATTAAACTTAAACGTCACTGCCCTTGTTCATTTTAATCTAAGGAAAGAGTTAATAGATTAATGAATGTCTAATATAGTGTTAGGTATAGGTAAGTGCTATGAGAAACAGTAAGGCCAGCACAGAGAGAGAAAGAGGAAGGGATGGAGGATGAGAGGTAAAGAGGGATAAAGAGAAAAAAAAACTACAATTATTGATGATAAAAAAATAAGGAAAGAACTAACAACTAACTGATGACAAGAAACTACACATTGTTTCTCTTCCTCTCTTTCTCCCTCTCTTCTCCTCTCTCTACGAATAGATAAAATCTTTAACTTTTTTCCTAGAGAGGGGAACAATTTAAACAGTGCAGGGTCAAATACTAATTTCTAGTGATGATTGATGTTGGTTAAAAACAAATAAAACCAAGACAAAACAAAAAACTTCTGGCCTATTATCCCAAGAAAGCTTTCTATAGAAAAAAATGTTCAATACCTTGAACATTATTTAACAAACATTAACACCAAAAAATGATCTTTAGTAAGATATTTTCTTGTTTTAAGAACTACAGTCTACTCATTTCAAGAGGTTTCACAAAAGGAAAAGTATACAAATGGACACGTTTGCTGTCAGTATGGAATCTGTATTTACCAGAATGGGCTGTTTTGTAGTCCACAATGAAGCAAGTTCCCCCATGGCTGCAGAGCTGTCTTGCTGATCCATGCCTGAGATGCAGATAGCCTGTGGTTTGCTGAAAAATGCTGTGCATTTTCCTCTGATTCCCCTCTTATGAAGGAAGGGAGTGGATTATCCAATTATCAGATAATCCAATTGGCAGGTAACGTGAAGGAGACACCCTGTCTCAAGGCAAGTAACCTGAAGAAGACACCCTGTCTCACAGCAAGTAACCTGAAGGAGACACCCTGTCTCACAGCAAGTAACCTGAAGGGGACACCCTGTCTCACAGCAAGTAACCTGAAGGAGACACCCTGTCTCATATCAATGGTGTTGAAACATAAAAACATGGGGTTATTGACACCACTTGAAACTGTTATAGATTTAAAAAATTAATGCATTTGTGTGTGTGCCCTGGCTAGGGATTGAACCTGCAACTTTTTGGTGTGCGGGCAAGGTGCTCTTTTTGGCTGGGCCACCTGACTGGGGTGAAATTATCAGCTTTTAAGGGTTGCACTGAGAGGAGGGAGGTCTTGCATCCAGATAAATATGCTGACCTCTTCTTTCTTGGCAAATGTGTAGCAGACTATCAAATGACATTAAAAATATAGTGTGAAAGTCCTTTTCATTGTGGTTGTGCATAGCAAAACTAAGTACATATTTTATTATCTGCTAAAAAAAACAAATGTATTCATTGATGCGGTGGCAGTTTCAGTTTCCAGCAACACTTAAATGATTTTTTAAATTACCCACCTGGTTACATTCTATAGACCCAGGCAGAAATGGAAGCTTCTATGCACAAAAATTTCCATGCAATTTATGTCTTAATAGAAATTTATAGAGACTGATTAATGCTTATTACAAGAAGAATATCCAAAATACTTATTTATAATTCTATGCATTATACAGCCATTAAAAGTAAATCAATATTCTTTGCATTTGCATTTCACCTAATTACTGATAAATCTGAGATTATTTGAATCATCTTACTCTTTTCCTTCCCTTTGACCTAATTAGTTAATGTTTCTAAATCTACTGACTTTGACTTAACTATTTTATTATTTTATTTTTCTATCTATAAATTTGTTAGTTGAAATCATGTACAAACCTTTGTGTAATTACACTGATGATTAAATCATGAACCTTTTATCTAATCTGCTATACTACAATTACTTTTCCCACCACCTCAAATGCTAATACCTTAGAACACTTTCAATTCTATTTTTAACCTTCCTGACTTTTACATACTGTTGTCATTCATCTTAATTCTATTTGTGTTTAGCCTTTTAAATATATTTTTTCAAACATTTGAAATCCCTTATGCTGCATTGTTGTTTCTGTTGGCCTTGCCTGGACAAAACAGAATAGCTAAGCCCACAAGATTGAACAATAACGAATGAATTCCCGGGGCAAAGGAAGCTCTGCTGCCTTCCAAGGAGGTGCAGTTTACCCCGCAGCCTGCGCGTGCATGCACTCTCACACTTGAAAATGTACATGAGTGTGTCAATGTAAGGAAATGTCCAACTCACTGTGACGGACGAGTGCTGGCCTATGAACCAAACAGTAAGGTTCAATTCCTAGTCAGGGCCCATGGTTGAGGGCCAGGTCCCTAGTTGGGGCACTTGAGGGGTAACTAACCACACATCGATGCTTCTCTCCCTCTCTTTCTCCTTCTCTTTCCCTCTCTAAAATTAAATAAATAAAACTTTTTTATTTTAAAAAAGAAGTCAGGCCTCGCCTGCTTAGCGAGAGAGAGAGAGAGAGAGAGAGAGAGAGAGAGAGAGAGAGAGAGAGAGAGAGAGAGATTCAAACCTGTAGAGAATTTTTTGAGTTTATTTGAGCCAAGCTGATGACATATGCCAGGGACCAAGACCTTAAATCCCCTGAGAATAACAGTTTTGCAGCAGCTTTTATCCATTTAAAATTAAGGAGAGTAAAGAAGATTACATGGAGGTAGGAGAAAGCAAATTAGTGGGATATTGGATTACAGAATACTTAACAAGATTATGTGCTCTCTAAAGGGTGTTTATAGCTTATTTCAGAGGTGTGCTAATCTAGATGCACAGAAGCAATAAATAGAGCTTAAGACAAAGATAAGCCTTTTAGTAAAGAAATTATGTATATGCCCAGGGTGTGACAACCCACTATAACCTTCCCAGTTAGAAACTTATAATGAGATTACCCTGTGAGGTTACTTTCCACAGAATCTTTTTTTTTTTTTTTTTTTCATCCATAGGCTCAACCTTTTTTCCCCTCAGTTTCACTCTCTTTCCCTCTATTTTCATATCTTCATACCCACACATACTCAAACACTTTCATACTGTGAGGTGATGGATGTGTTAACTAACCTTATTGGGGTTTTCACTGTGAATACATATTCTGTCTCAAAAGTATCAAGCCAATGTCAATATAATTAAAACAGTTAGCAAGGCTGATGCTTTCAGGACAGACCTTGTATATTCATTACATTTTATGCCTTGAATGTATACCCTGTTATAGTTATGATTCAATTATATCTCAATAAAACTGGGAAACTAAGATGTAGCTGGAGTTTTATAGAACCTATATCTGTAGACATCTTGGTAGGGTTATAGTGAGTAGCAGTAGTATGTGTATGTGGTATGGGTGTGTAGAGCATGTGTGTGTGTTGTATATACTATTCTATTTATTTGAAGATCAAAACAGGTCCTGTTTACCAGTCTTCGTTTCCTTTAAGATAGTAGGTATTTGAACATATTTATACGTTGATGAATAGAGGAAGGTATCCACACATCCCTAGCAAATATTTATGAAGGTTCTAGGCTGAAGCCATGGGCAGGGCAACTGGCTGTGAAATTCCTGCCTCAGGCACAGGCGTTTGAGTTTATTTAGTTTGAACAATGTTGACCCTGAGCTGGGTTACCTGCTGGAAAAGGAACCAGACTGAGGAGGGGAGCTGTGAAAGGAACCAGGCTGTGGGTGGAGTTGTAGTGCATATTTGTTGCTGCAGCATATTTTAGCCTATACTGTGCAATCATCAAACTATATCCTAAGAGTGAAACAAATATCAAGATCGAAAATAAATTTAAGGGCCCAATGAATGCTCTTCTAAATCACATTAACTTTAATATATTAACAACGATCTTTTTCTATATTAATATTTACAATTTCCGGGTGAATGGACTGCTGTGGGTCTCAAGTTCACTGCTGCTCATCCTGAGGTTGCTGATTGGTATGAAGGAGTGCCAAATGCCCTCTGCGCCTATTCAGCAATTTCCTACTGAAGACTGAGCACTCAGCCTGAGACTGAAGACTGGTCTGCAGCCCCCGCTGCGCAGGCCACTGAGTGGGTAGGAACAACCACTGAGAGGTCTTAAGCTGTCCTTTTACAAAATCTTGACAGAATGGAAATAAAATTGACAGAAAATAAAGATTCTTTAAAAATTCATGAAGGACTGAATGTTGTTCCTTGATGATAAGGAATCAAAAAAGGGATGTCTACTCTTAACACTCTATTCACCTGTTTACTGCAGATTTTAGCCAGGACCTTTAGACAAAGAAATAAAAATGCATGCAGATCATTTAGGGAAATGTAAAACTATCCCAACTTCCAGATGAGGTGTCTTGTATATAGAAAATTTTAAGGAATGTGGGAAAAAAAAAAAAAAAAGAAAATATTCAAACTAAGAATTGAGTTGAGCAAGTTTGTAAGATTCAAAATTACAATATAAAACTCAATTTATATCTTAATTATATTTCTATACACTTGTAATGAACAATTTGATAATGAAATTAAGAAAATAAATGCATTCACAATAGACTCAAAATGAGTAAAATATTTGTATAAATTTGACAAACATACTCTGAAAATGACCAAGTATCATCAAATAGGTTTAATAAATGTACAAATGATTAGAAGGCATTCCAATTTCATGGATTAGAAGACCTAACATTGTGGAAATACCACTACTCCACAAAATAATCTAGAGATTCAGTGCAGAATATATCATATCTTTGCTGTGATCTTTCTAGAAATTGGCAAACTGTTTCATAGATTTATATGAAAGTGCACATAAACCAAAAATGACCAAATTCTTCTTAAAAAAGAACATGTTAGTGGTACTAACATTTTCTGATTTCAAAAATTTATGCAAACTAGACTTCACAGAAATAGAAAAAAATACTTCAAAAATTTATATGGAGCCAAAAACGCCCACGAATAGCCACCGCAATCTTGAGAAAGAAGAACAAGGTAGGAGGAATCACAGTACCGGACTTCAAACAATACTACAAGGCTACTGTCATCAAAACAGCATGGTACTGGCATAAGAATAGACATATAGATCAATGGAACAGAATAGAGAGCCCAGAAATTAACCCAGGACTCTATGGTCAACTCATATTTGACAGAGGGGGAAGGAACATCCAATGGAGTCAAAACAGTCTCTTCAACAAATGGTGTTGGGAGAACTGGACAGCAACGTGCAAAAAGATAAAACTAGACCACCAACTTACACCATACACTAAAATAAACTCAAGATGGATAAAGGATTTAAACATAAGCAGTGCCACCATAAAGGTCCTGGAGAAAAATATAGGCAGTAAACTTTTGGATATCCTACGCAAAAATATGTTTACTGATACTTCACCAAGGGCAAAGGAAATCAAAGAACGAATCAACAAGTGGGACTATATCAAATTGAAAAGTTTCTGTTCAGCTCAAGAAAATATCAGCAAAATTCAAAGGGAACCAACTGTATGGGAAAACATAATTGCCAATGATACCTCAGACAAGGGTCTGATCTCCAAAATATACAAAGAACTAATCGACTCAACACCAGGGAGACAGGCAGCCCAATTAAAACATGGGCAAAGGACCTGAACAGACAACTCACTGAGGAAGATATACAAAGGGCCCAGAGGCATATGAAAGAATGCTCAACATCGCTAGTCATCAGAGAGATGCAAATTAAAACTGCATTAAGATACCACCTCACACCTGTCAGAATGGCAATCATCAGCAAATCAACAAACAACAAGTGTTGGCGAGGATGTGGGGCAAAG